>JAVKLA010000047.1:13961353-13972102 GCA_034782735.1 Sagittarius serpentarius | reverse complement strand
TGAACACGACTGAGCAACAACTGAAAACATCAGGGTGTTATCAACATTCTTCTCATCCTAAACCCAAAACACAGCGCCGTACCAGCTACTAGGAAGACAGTTAACTCTGTCCCAGCCAAAACCAGGACACTTGGCCGTTACCTGGTCTTACATATGATACTTATTAGAGAAGAGGTAAAAGATCAATGCACAGGAAAGAGTAACAGAGATAAAGTGAGAACAGAAGATTTAAATTGGAGGCTGACTTGAAGAACAGGCTCCTTGTCGACATAGTGTCTTTAAGAGTCAATTTATGACCATTAGGCCACAGTGGGGATTAAAGTCCATGTTGTTAAAAGCAAACCATATACTGCAAAACTCCAGCTCCAAAACCATCAGCACTGAGCAAGACTAAGAGGTATTAAACAACATGAGATACGAAGCTGTATTGAACCTGTAAGGAGCAGCAGGTTGCAGGAAATGAGTTTGGTAAAGGAATCATCTCATCTCCATACGCATGGCTGGAAGGCAAAATACAGTTGCTCTACTTCTGGAAACAATTAATTTAACAAAGAAATGGGTTAGTTTTATGAATCATGGAATTCTCTCACCACTCATTCATTACTCTAATCAGTGTGTATTAAAAAACCAGTTTCCACAAAACAGAACTTTGCCTACATTTTGAAAGTCAAAACAACATTTCATTCCTAAGACTGGAATAATTTGATTTGTAGTGACAAAGATTTTATGTCACTTTAGATTTATAAGTGAAACCAGCTGAATTAAATGAAATAAATTTGCAAGCGGAGCAACTCAAAGTAATTGCTTCAGTGTGGCTCTGCAGGGCCACAGTAGTTCTCCTGTGTGTTGAGTCTTATCATATCCATGGGGATGGACCCTTGTACAAAGACCTTTCAAAGTCAAAGGGTCTTGGGAGTCCACCCAAGCTGCAGATTTTTGGCCTAAAAGCCAAATCTTATGCATACCAAGAATGAGCTTAATGTGAGAAAAGATGTTCCCATGTGTCTTAAAAGACAAAGGAGAGGATATCTACGTTATGAAACTGGTAGCAAGGGCTGATGATCACAACTCAGAGGAGCAACTAGATAAACAGCACTTACAATTCTCAATAAATTATGGAAGAGGTAGAGAAGTTTTGGGGCAACTCAGATAAGGCATTCAAGCTCTAGGTGGCTATAAATAAGAGCAAACTACAGTTATGATCAATATGGTTTCTCTAAGAAGTTTCAAATGGCAGTTTGACAGTCTGTTTATCAAAAAAAAGGGATTGATTACCACTATCTCAGAAATCATTTATATTATGCTCCTTTCTGCTAGTACAGTATTGCTTACATTTAGTAATACATTGAAATTTAGGTTTAGTTTATATTTTTAAAGAACAAATCACATATTAAGGTTTAACTGTTATCAAACATTTTACAAATGGAATGCTGTATATACAAATCTATTTTAGTCATTTCACGCAGCTCTTAACCTCTCTGAAAAATACACGCCCTATGACTGAAAAAACACAAAATTTGGAAAATCAGATTTCTAAAGTGTATTTAGTTACATCAGTTGGAAACATAAAAAATAGGTTTTAAAAGACATTCTGAAAAACCACTACTGTAAAGTTTTGAGTCTGCCTAACTGGTAGGTCTAGACTCATTAAATGTCAAAATACTGTCTCTTATTTTCAGAACACAGAAATGTATATTTTTCATGTCACAGATGCCAGAGGTGAAAAGCAATTCAATTCCAAGCTGGCATGATATTAAAAAGAACTGCTGCAGAAATTTCAGGAACAACAAACCCACTTTAGGCCTAAGGGAAAGCCTGCAGAGAAGTGTCCTTACTAAAATTTGAAAAGAAAGCCTTTGAACTACAACATGGAAACAAATACAGACATTTTCTGTGAGCTCAAAAAAAAAAGAAAAGAAAAGAAAAGAAAGAGAATAGATTATTCCAAAACGGAAATGAGGTCCTGGCATCTCAGCAATAAAAAGCTCACAGGACCAAATATGTTTAGTCTCTTCCCTTCATGTTTAGCTTCAGTTTTGCTGAAGAAAATGTTATCCTTTCAGATCAATAAATCTTGGTAATGGCCTCTGCAGAAGTCAATTTCCACTTTATTCTATACAGTAGGGAACGCAGTATGAGAGACTCAAAGATTTATAAAGCATATTGTGGGGTTGGGAAGAACTGCAGGTTAAGTGCAGATCTTGCCTCTTCAAACTTCAAAAAGCAGTGAAAGAGGAATGAGGGAAAATGAGGGCCAAAAGGAGATGCTGATGGAAAAGAGTAATTTAGGGTCTTCCTTCTTAAACTGAAGGTCAAGAGAGCCTAACAGTGGTTCATTAGGAAAAGAGCCCTGACACGGGTTTAAAGCTGTAATAGTGATCTTTTTTTCTTTATTTTCTTTTTTTTTTAATAGGAGTCTTTAAACACTGGGCGGTATTCTCAAGGCTTGGCAGTTACCAATGGGCTGAAGGCCAACAACAAGCCATGTAATGGCTGACCAACATGAAATAAGGGCTTCACAATCTGGCTTCAACTCAAATGGCACATGCCTACCTCCTCTGGTTTACCAGGGAGTATCCAAGAAAATGAACAGCCTTACTAACATCAGCAGAGATATTCACAATATTGCCAATACAACTGGCAAAATACAGTTTAAAACCAACCATCAAATTCAACCAACAGCACAAGACTAGCTGGGTGATACGAGTTCTGACATAAATCAAGCTCTAATGTTATCCATCTCATCCTATATGATGTTTTCATGCAAGATGGACAGAACCACAGGGAAGTGTAGTCTTGAGTCCCCCTAGATAAGATGGGGAGAACGGCCTTGTTGAGAGAGGACTACCTGAAAGTAAAACTCTTTGCAGTTAATCTTGGATGAGCAACCATCCATACAATTTTACTGCAGCCTGCCTGACACAGTTCTGGCATATTTGCACAGTCTGTGCAAATGACATCCTCTCAAACACATTTGGAGCGTACGTCTAGGGCAGAGCAGGGACAGTAAGCAGTGTATATGAGGCCACGTGCTTTGGAGTGAGAAGAGAGTTTAGCGGTATAAATGGACGGTGTGCCACCCACGCTTTGGATCAGAGAAAAGGCACTGGACGTTTTATTTGCAAGTATAGGTGAGCTGTAGGGCCAAAGGAGTGATGATAGCATCAGATGGGTCAGCCAAAGCAGGAGCCTGCAGGCTTTAAACTGTATGTACTCTGAAGGAGACCATCCCTCTCCGGAAAACCACACGGAGAGTATCCTCCTAAAGTTGACGCCTTGGGTATCTGAAGGCAGTTTTGTGGAGGTTTCCTGAAAAGGCAGTAAGGCAAAACTACACAGCTGAAGGCACAGGCTTAGGTTTGCGGCTGGGCTGTTGCAGATTAAAACTAAAATAAATAATGCTAGATAAAATAAATGCTACCTGAGCCCACCTGAATCTTAGCTCTTGCGCTAAGTCTGAGGGTTAGTGAGGAGGAGGAGGAGTGGTGAGCTATTTATTTCTGTTTCTGTTGGCCATAATTTCCCACAAGCAGCAAGAGAGCTTCTGAAAGGACTGTATAGTGATCTGCCCAGCCTGCTGGGGTCCTGCATCTCCTCCTTCGCTGTGGTACCTCACGTGAACCAGCTCAGAGCTAACAATGCAGGTAGCCTACGGGGTAGCAGAAGGCCAAATAGGAATGGACAGGGAAGATTTTGTTGGTTTCCCAGATAGTACCTGCTCTTGATTGTTCTTATATGTTGAAGAGAAATCATTAACTTTTTTCATTAAATGTCCTCTAAGACTTTCGGAGTCACTGTGTAAGGCTTGTTCATGTGAAGGAACAGTTGCGCACATGAATAGTCCAGTTAAATTACGAGTGAGTATGTTCGCATCTGTGCAAGCTTTATTCATATTATCAGGCTCTTTTAAGCTATATTTGCATAGAGTATTATGAAGAATGTCTCTGCAGTTCCCCAAAGGGAATACATGCATTTTCATTTCTGGTTTGCAGACACAAAAAAGGGAGTGAACGAAACAGTTTGCTGTTGGAGAAATTATTATTTCACTTTTTTTTTTAACCTAAGAGCACTTATCTTATTACTTCTTACTAATCCTAAATGCTTATTGCCAAGACAAAATTTTAATTGACATCAGAATTTATCACTGCAATAAGATATGTGTTACCATAAAGGCACTGTGAACCACTATTCCACAGAGCCATTAACAAGGCTTCCTCATGGCTCTCCAGAATAGTTTTGTGGACCGTGCTTTGTGCAGGCAGATTTTTTTTAGGAAAAACTCCAAGTATCTTGATGGGGTCTCCAAGTCAGAGGACAGCAAAGAACTTAGAAAAGCGAAAATATTGTCTTACTGTTAAGAAAGTAAACAGACACTTAGGTCTGGTTTCATTTCTTTCTGTGACAGGTAACTTAAAAACCATGATCAACTGACTAAATACCACTGGCAAATGACAGCAATTATTTTCCTAATTCACAGAGTGTTTGTGATAGGATTGTGTAAAAAATGTTAGCTAGAAAGTGGAGAGGAGAAGGTGGTTTAGAAACAATACCTCAAGGATTGCTCAACAAATTTTACTCAAAAAGCAAAAGTTTTTCCACCTTTTTTGCTGGAAGAGAAGTTTGGAAGACAGCTAGTACCTTTCAGAAATTTATAGGCATTTGGAAATAACAAGACAAAATTTAAAAAAAAAAAAGTTGTCTAGCGTGCAGTATGAATTCAACTCTTTTTTATTAAAAAAGTAGTTACAATAACAATTTTCACCAGTCATGAGATATAACAACTTGCTTGACACTGCGCAGTGATGATAGGATATCAGGAAAAACACAAAGTCAGTTAGATTCAGAAATACTGTCTTACTGTTCTTGACAGGCCACCATTATAGACAGTAGATGAAGCCAGAGGAAGGATACAATATAGAAGGGCAAGGAAAAAAGTAAAGAAAAAAAAGCTATAGAAACCAATAAAGAAGTAATTGAAAGAGATATATGGACATGAAATGATGAAAACATGAATTAATCTTGTATTAGCTTACACATTTAGAAAACTAATAAAATTTTCTAAAGATGTAGATCATATATGCTCACTTTCACAGTAACAGTCAGAAGTGGGACTGCACATCAATTTAATTGATGTTATGAAAGGAATATGTTTATTCGTAATTTTGTTTCGAACCGTACTGATGTGCATGTTTATTTCTATACTGCGTATAAGCCAACAAGTGCTAAGAGCCCTTCTGTGGTATGAACTGAACTCTGCATTATGTTCAGAGCTGAAGGCTGTCTCTTTTTTCAGAAGCTTGCAAGCTATACAAAGACAGATGAAGAAGGATAAAACACACAAAGTAGAATGATCAATATGATGGTGACTCATGTCAGCTAGCCAGCATATTTTTGGTGGAAGGAAGACGTATAATGAGAAGGGAACTAGTTAAATGGAACAGATTTAGACAGACAGAAGCGAGAAATGTAAAGAGGAAGGTATGGAGGTGAGGTGAGGAAATTGTCAGACACCGAGTCTGAATAAGGGAGTAGGCAAACAGACAAACAATGCAAGAGAATTTCTAGTCCAAACTGTGGTACACATTTTGAGTACTTAGGAAATCAATAAAACTCTTACAGGTTCTGGGTGGCTTTTCCTTGATTTTTTTTCCCTCTGAATATCACAGGGGTAGGGAAGATATGTCATATGGATCCAATCACCTCCAGTGATGAGATCTTCCCTGTACAGCGTCACACAGGAGAAAGCATAAGGAACAAGCCTCAGCTGGGCATATTTTATCCTTCTCTGTGTTCAGTGCTATACTGATAATTTTTAGACCTTTTCACAATCTATATAGAAGTAAACGGAATAAGGACTCTGGTTTTTCCCTTTCATAGAAACTTTTCTAGGAGGAACGCAGGGATGATCGTGCGTCTCCCCTGTAGAGCATTAGATCAAAAACTCATAAAGGGCATTGTCGTTAGAAAAATACCTTGTAACAGGGAAAGAATAGAGTTGGGGTAAGGAGGAGAACTAGGTTTCTGGCTTATTTTTGTCTACTTAATACCCCAAAGAGTAAGCAGGAGTATGCTTCACCTTTAAAAGAACTGTAGCAAATTTCACTCCCCACTCTACCTGAAGGGTTCCCCTAAGGAAGAGGCATCATATTTGGTTGCGATTCCCCCAGCGGAGTAAACACAGGACCCTGTTTGCCTTCTCCATTGTGAGGCTGGTCACAGCAGCACCAGCTTAACTTATATTTTTCTGTTCTGCTCTTCTGTTCCATTGTGTGAACTCTCTAACCTCATCTGCGCTCCATCCTAATTCTGTACTACAAAAGAACACTGAAAATATGAATGAATTCTTCTGTAAATTGTATTTCTAAAGAGCCTCTGAATTTTACTGAATGCAGAGATATTTAAACCATGCAGTACTTTATCTACCTTTTTCACTCCCACTTTTTGAGCAAATGAGAGAATTAAGCAGTAATTTTATTCCACTTTAAAAACACTTAGTTTCTAGAAAGTCAAAACAATGGAAACGGAGTCCAGAAGTAATGAAAACTATACACAAAATGTTCCAGAAAGTATCTACTGCTCACAATCGTACTTCCAAAAATAGCACTGAATTGTCCCATTTTCCCACAGTTTTAATTCATTTATCATGTCATTTTCCTTCAACTTTGAAAATTAACTTAGTTCCTTTACCTGTTGTATTATGATGTCATACCATGAACTAACTATGACAGAACATCAAAGAAATGAACAGATCACCTAATTCTGTGATCTTGACAGCAGTGTGAAGAATATTTTCATGAATCCTCTGTTTTTATTTAATATGCAATGGGGATTCTTTGACATTTTGTAAATGCTATCATCTTTATTTCCAGAATTCTGCTCAGTGATAGTAAATCTGTCCCCAAACAATCAACAATACAGCTGTTTTTCCATTTGCATGCATATTCAAATGAAAATGTTTGATCTGGAAGGTTTTGTAATCACTTTGCAGAGGGGTTTGGGGGGGGGGGGTTGGTGGTTTGTTTTGTTTTTTTTTTTTCCCCAAAGATGTACGGCCAGAGAAAAATGAGACAAGTAACTTAAATGTTTTGACAGCATTTGTGCAAAAGAACTGGTTTTCTTTTGTTGGGTTTTTTGAACACCGTCTGCCACACTGAACATCACATGCTCATTCTTCCTTGCTCTAACTTTGCAAACCACAGTCTGCTTCAAACAGAAAAGTAATATTGAGGAGCCCTATATTTAGTCTTCTTGTAATATGGTATATCAGCAGGAGCATTTCCATCACTCAGCTGGAGCTCTGCCATTTCCTCGGTTGACATTAGCTGGAGAATCTCTTTTCTCAAGAGGTGTAGAATCTGAAAATGATTCTTTAGATATAAACCTGATGTCATAAGACTTCACTGAGGTGAAGTCACCACTGGTTAATTATAAAACATGGACTGAAAAACTCATTGACTTTAGAGATGACACACAGAAATATGCCCCAAGTTTGGGGCATATGCTTCATCATTTCCACAGAGTTTCAACAAAACTTTCATTTTATTTCTTTTTTCAGCTTATTTAAACCATGATAAAGTCACACACATATTTTCTTTCTTTTTGGAAAAAATTATTCCACTCCCAGAAGCAGGATTTGGAACATCTACTCTCCCAGGAAAAGCATGTTTAGGAAAGTATGATTTTGCCTGGTTTCAAAGTCCATTGGTGATTGCCAGCACCTGCAATAAACACTGGACAATATGCTTAACTGCTCAGTTTGATGAAACCAAATCAATACAAAACCCAAATTTAGGTGCCACAGTGTCTTAAGCAGAAGTATCCTGCTACCCACACGTGGCTCCCCATTCTGACTGATGCTTTGGGAATGTGAGGCAGGCAAGCTCACAGGTCGATGCGGAAAGGTATGACCCTGCTGGCCCCATATTTTGAAACATGCCAGAAGCCTGTGTACAAATAGTGCTCTTTTCCTCACTTCACAAATTTCAGCAGTTTAACAAGTCCCTGAAGTGAGGCAGAATGCAAAGACTCATCCAAAGCATCACAACAAGAAGCTGGAAGCCCTCTGGAGATCTGCAGTCCGCCAGTGCCTCCACACTGCTGATCTTGTCTAAGCTGTGCTGAATGAAGGTCAACCTTTCAATTAATGCCTATTCCACCGTAGCAAATTGCTTTTTTTTTGCTGAATTGATATGATATAGGAGACTTTTTTTATTATTAATAATTTAAAGGTTCCATCTTTATTCCCTTATCCAATGGTCTGCTTTAAAGCATTAGTGGAGAATACTAATAGGGCTACTTTTGCATGGGAGAGGCTGGTGTAAGAAAGAGTACCTATAATAATGTTCAGCATGAGGCATAGGTAATCCCTAGGTACTTTGTGATATTTGATTTTATTTGTGGTCCTTTGCAAAAGAGGCAAAACATGCCTGATCCTGATAAATGTCCTGTAAGAGAAACAAAAATGTCTATTGGCCAGAGAACAAAATTACTCCCAAAGGGATATGTTGCTTTAAGAAGGAATATTTTCCATATCCAACTTATTTCTAGTAACAGGACAAGCTAAAGGAAGAGACAGAGAAAGGTCAGATTTAGATGACTCTTCAAGCTTCTTCTTTTTAGCCTCTAATAATTCAGTATAATAAAGTTATATAAAGAACAAAATCTTCCCAGTAAGTATCTTATTAATTATCAGCAGGTTTGGAGTGGTTTAGTTAAAACACTGCTACATTTATATTTATCAAACATTTCAATAGACTTCAGAAGTTTTTTAAAATTTCTTTTTTTCATTATAAATTTTCCTGGGGACAGTCTATAATTTCATTTATAGGTTGATAGCACCTAAAATGTTGGGATCCTGAACTTGCTTGTCTACAGTTAAATTATTGCTATGAACAGCAGTTCAGCTAATGCGGCATGTCTTATGATTGCATTCTTCAAGGCTCAGACCAATATTGGCAGGGGATATCTTTAATAAAGACAGTAGATAATGTTTTTCCACTTCTATTTGTCAAACAAAAGCGATATTTCTCATCAGCACAAACTTCACTTAGCATTCAAACTCTTGCAATGTGCTGATCTTGTGAAAGAAAAAGGGGGGCCAACAACTTGAAAATTCTTAGCATTTCTCCATGGGATTTTTTTGTTCTCCATCCCTTCCTGTTTGGCTTCAAGTACCTCATAGTTTGTGGATATTAAAACACTACATTCTTGGAAAATAAGTACTGATACATCTAATAGTGTAAATTTTTTTTTTTCCTAAGACGAGCCTTCTTGTGCGCAAGCACAAACAATTTTTTGATTTTTTAATGTCTTTGCTGTTATGGTCTTCAGTTCACTCATCAAATAAGGATTCTAGGTTCTGTCTAAACCAGTTTCTCAGTTATTCAGATTTCCATTTAGGAAGCCGTCATCTGTATCCTTCACATGTAAAGGACCTCCCCACTATTTGCAGAAGTTTCAATTTATTGAGCAAAGATGGAACTAGCTGAGTATCAGTGAGACTGATACAGTAAAAGAGAGACATTTGACATAGCATGTGAAGAGGATCCTGAAAGTAAGAAAACCTGGAGATGACAAATGAAGGAAAAATCTTGAAAGTCGTCTTTATGGTTTGCATAACAGCTATTTCGGCTACTCATTATTCAAACTTTCAAGTAGGGAAACATCTAGATGTTTTAAGTGCATGAATGTCATAACAGAACTGGTAATGAGACAGCATATCCTAAAGGAATATAGGACTGAAGAAGCCACGTACCTCAGAAGTGAGATGTCTAGTGTCCAGTAGAATGCCAGTCTTGCCACCCCTAGGGTAAACAGCATATTTTCCCCTTTTCATGAGGGGACAGTTACAGTATACATTATGTATCAGTAACAATATATACTATGAATTATTTTAACTAATGATTGTATGTCTGTAGGAAAAGGCTAAAAAAAGGGAAGAAGTGCTTGAAAAATGACAACATAAAGACATCTTTCATATCTTGGTGTTATGGCTCGAAGACTTAAAACACCATGGGAAATGAAATGACACTGCTTGTCCTATCGTCCTGGTGAAAGTGGCTGACAGAAGGACTTCATCACACACACACCCCCTAGACAAACACACTTATATAAATGTGCAGAGAAGACTTGCACTAATCTTGTTATCTCCAGCACTGAAAACTCCACTCTTCCTTTTATTCTCGTCGATATATGCTGCAAGCAGCTCCGAGCTTTTCTCATTAACCTCTCTTTTCTATACTTATCAGCATCTTTTCCACATTGTTGGGGCCATTTTCCAAACAATTGTTTGAGGGGAGGGGAAAAGCCAAAGCAATAATGGGCTCAGGGTCACAATTGAAACTGCACCGTATAATAAGCAAACCTGAAACAGTAAACTGAGAAAGAGAGAGGGAAGGAGAAGGAGAGAAAAGAAAATGCTGACTTGGGTCAGGGGTCAGCTCTCTGATCTCATTGTCAGTGCCTCTGCCTTTTGCGTTATGGAATTTGTCTTTCATTACCCTGTCTGCCACTCCTGTCAATACACCCTGAAAAGACTCCTCAATAGGAAATTGTAAAGTTCTGGTTGAGGTAACAGGGGGAACTGCCCGATGAAGCCAGCTTGCGACTCACCACCGTTTCCTGGGCCTCCAGTCTGGTGCCAATCTTTCCTCAGCATCGCACAACAGAACATCAACAGCAACTGCAAGGGAAGAGGGGTTACGCCGCCCCCACCCCCACCCCCCCCCACCCCCAGGAAAACAACACAGG
>JAVKLA010000047.1:13945627-13958809 GCA_034782735.1 Sagittarius serpentarius | reverse complement strand
GGTCCCTGCTCACCGCAGGGGGGTTGGACTAGATGGCCTTGGGTGGTCCCTTCCAGCCCAAGCCATTCTATGATTCTATGATTCTGTGGGAAAATTGAGACTGGACTTTTTTCCCCTAAATTTATACGGTTTAGTTCAAAGTGAAATGAATTTTGGCCAGTCCTATAATCTTTGTTTTGCATGAAGTCTGGTTAGATAATCACAATGATTCTTTGTATCCTAACAAATCCCCAAAAGGAATAGAGGACCTGATCTGATCTGATCTGGAATTTTTGAAGTTTGCCTTGGAAAGGAGAGCTCTCAGTTCTTATTTGCATCCCTGAAGATGATCTTGTTGCTCCCTATCTCAAATGCCTCCAATATGGACAACCAATTGTGCTCCAGAAATTAAGCCTCATAAAATAGTTGTTTACTACTTTCTACTGTACTTACTGAAGTGAAGTTACTGGAGACTGCTCATCAGTAGGACAGACTGTCCCACTGTCATAGTCAGGTGTATTTGGCAAAGCTCAATATCTGAGGAGGCTTACATAATAAAGCCCTTCAGGGGCACTGATGTAGAACAAATGCCACCAAGTTTCTGAGTTCATTTGGAGAAAAAGTAAACGGTACAATGTACACACAAGTCCCCACCCCAGACAAAGCAAACTAGATGATTATCTATTATGAAGGAGTGCCAAACTCTGATACAAAGGTGAGCTTTGGAATGTGGAGAGTTGGCTTTTTCTTTTCCTGAGATCCTCTTATGTGCTTGTATCAGTACACGAAAGTGCAGTATTGTATCTTAGAAAAAGCACTTAAGCCATTTATTTGTATCTTATTGGTAGGTAAAAAGTCTAACTCAACTCAAAAGTCTAACTGTGTCACTTCAGTACACAAAAGTGAATTTCACCCACAGCAATCCCACTAGCCAATTTACTAACAGATGTTGTTTTATAGGGAGATCTATTAAATGAATTTGTCCTTCATTAAGAGACACTATGTTATAAAGTTTTCCCCAATAGCTTTCCAAAGCACACTTGCTCCCAATTTGGTAGAAGTCCAGTCTTTGCTATAAAGTGCAAAATACCTGGCTGCTAACTAAAAATATATAGCAAGCAAGAAACACTTTTTAATTAATATAAAAGAAGTAGTTGTATTATTAACAGTGGTACTGGGAAAAAGTCAGTTTTATTTTTCCTCCTAAATTATTATTATATGTCTCCCACTGCTGGCATTTTCTTTGAAATAATCGTCCTTTTTCCAAAAGGTAATGGATACTTTTGCCTTCCATACTTTCCCTTTATGAGCATTTATAAGCCTCACTGCACATACTTTATCCAACAGGTAAGGTTCTACCTTATAAAAAAGCAATTTAGCTTTATAGATTTGGCAATACTGAACACTTGGTTAAATGAAGGGTGCCTCATTTAAGAAATGGCGTATCTGAAAGGGCCTGTTATCACAGTTTTAAGTCAGTGTAAAAACACCATCCAGTACACTGATACGGATGGAAACTATTGCTTCTGGCATAGTCTCATATCGGTGGGTGCCTGGAAATCTTTGAGTATATGCTACAATTTAGCTGGAGAAAAGTTGGTGTATATCTTCAGGATGAATTTTTTATTTGAAACTGTGTTCTTTTGTATAGGAAAACATTTGTACAGAAATTTGATACATTATTTGCTCAAGTTTTTAAGATACGTTGCTCTCCAAAATAACGGACTTCAAAGGAAGCAATTCTAGAACAAGACTGAATCATAATGAAACTTTACCATATTAAATGTTATGCTTTCTGTATTCCAATTTTAATCAATTTAAAATTCAGATACCCCAAAATTGTTTTCATTTGAAAGAAAAACAAGACAGAAATGGCAGAAAGTAGTAATTAAATATTAGGTTTTATAACGTTAATGAGATTAACATTTTATAATAACGCTAGGTTATTTTATATTGGTTTTAATTTGGCAGGAAAATAAAATATGCAAATACTAGGGCATTTGAGGATCACTTTGTCAGCTATGCCTATGGTCATTTTTTATTAGAACATTAACTGATCGACTTTAAAAGATAATCTGTTAAACAAAGTAAGAGTACTTTTGCACAATTTTAACCTTAAAATAAGACTCCTTTATTTTCATGCAGCACACAGTATTTTGAGGTATCTTGTAAAACTCTGCAATATTTTTTTTTCCAGGGGGTAATTTAAAATTAATGTAACTTTATTTTATTTTGGGGGTTGGGTTTTTTTCAGAATTAGGGGGTGGTTCTCTGGTGTGTTTGTTCCTATGGACTGGAACTTCTTTGTCTCTTAGCAATAATTTAATTCGAAAAGGAACAGATGATCTTAGATCTTAGTCTTCAAGTTAACAATCTCTCCCAACTTTTGAAATGTTTCCCAAGATATCCAAATAGATTTCAGCTTATTTGTCCTGGTGATCCTTTGGCAACAGCAAAGTTGGGGAAGTTTCTTACAACTCTCTATTATTGTATTTTGTAAACAATTTATCCACCCCTTCTTTAGAGCTGTTGTCACCCACAATCCTTTCTTGTGTACCACTGACAGAGTGACCTTCATACTCACTGGCTCATCCATCATACAATGAACTTTTCACTCTACACCATGCTCATCCCTTCCTAGTAAGGAAAACCTTTGTCCACATCCCACTTTGCCATTCACTAGAGATTCTGTACTTGTGCAAATGTGTACCAGAAATGAAAAAGGAGGAAGTGGAAAAAGATCACTGGTTCAGCACCTTTGAAAGTTGGTACAAATGGTTACCTTTAAAGCACATCTATCATTCTCGTTTGCAGTGTTTTAGCTGATAAGCCACCCCCATTTGTGCTCCCCCATTTGACAGAAGCTACCTAGTGAATCAGTAACAGCAAAAACCTAACTGACATTTGAGAAATGCACTTCCCCTGTATTGCAAGATGCTCTGTGTATTTGCCTTACATGCCTAAATTTAAGTGTCCCAATGAAAAGAGCTTGCTTTTTAAATCATAAACAAACTCTTTAAATGAACCATATTAAAGAATGCAGATAAAATGATACTTCCTATCTTTTGTAATTGGCAAAGTGTGTTTTCAAAGTTGCTACACAAAACATTATTAAGGACAGGGGATTAACCTTGTTCACGTATTTGTGTACAAGGTCTTGTGTACTCTGGCACTGAAGTGCTTCTGGCTCCTCCAGAGAACAGGTTAAAACATTCAATTTCAGTGCAGTTCTATTTGTATTTAATTCTTGCTTTTCTCTGCTTTTATTGATATGACAGTTGACCTAATCCCAGGTTTTTAAAATCACCTCTCCAGCTGCTTATTCTATATGGATATAGAACGAGCACCATTTTGAGAGTATCAACGACTATGTGGTGCCCCTGGAAATAAAACCTAAGAAATGTTTACTCTTAAGTTGGCACAATGACATAGAATAGGAAGTGGGTTATTGGATTCCTATGACTTGTTATTGTTTTACCATTAGGGTTTTTTCTTTTATTTTCCCAGAGATTTCCAGAAAAGGTTTAAAGTCATACGCCCTTCTTCATTCTTTTAAATTATATATGAGAGAATAAATCAGGGAAAGACCTCAAGCTTAGAAAAGGGGAAGAGATTTATTAAGCTGTATTTAACTATAGCAAGATATACAGCAAGTTGTATAGCTGATGTGGAAAATTTAGGATTGGCAGTGGTGTGCCACTGACATTGACAGATAATAAATGTAAGTAGACTTTGTTATGTTTAAAGTTTTGTTTCATTTGCTTCATGAAGATAGACTTGGACTCCAAACATTTTTTATTTACTATTCTTTATCACAGTTATTTGCCAACAAGTTTGCATAAAATCCTATTTACAAAATACTACAAATTAGCTACTTACCAAGAATTTACCTGCTTTTATAAAAAAAACCAAAAAATCCACAACAAAGTCTTTAGACTAAAATCCCTGACTTGAAATGTAATTAGGCAATAAATGCCCTGTGAACATCTTTTTTTTTCCATGGCAATTGAAAGAGTCTTTCTACTTTGTGTTATAGATTTTTGTTGATTTGCTAATCCCAGAATCATGGACTTGAACTCTCTCTCGGAGATGTTTACATAACTCAAAAATACAGACTGATGTAACTTGAGTAATTTGCACCAGAAAAAGTGAATCGTTACAACACAGGAGAAAGAAGTATCTAACTCAAAAATCATTCACTTGCCAGGGTTTGGTCAGACCTTAGACTCGTTCATTGGTATTTTCTCCAGCTTTGCCTCATAGGTGCTAATCTGTGAAACATCCAAACCTTTATTTCTCAGTTGCATAAATTTCATTCCCAGAAAGCTTTTTAGTTTAAAATTTGTGCCTTTTAGTTGTGTCTGAATAGAGGAAAAAATATAAGGAAGCAAAAATTTTTTTACTGTAAACCCAGCAAAACTGCAGCAAAAGTAGTACTAATAAAAATAAGTTGAAGGTGAATTTGAGTGTGCATGTTTGTCAGAGGCTGATTTATTTTTTTTTTTTTAAATGACACTCCTTCCTCTTTGGTTTGCTGTATAGTGACTTCTTTATATGATTTTGTGATATACACTTGGGGAGAGCTCCTCTTCTCGCCTTTTATGGGTAAATTATATAACTAGTTTCTCTACAAGTTTGTAATAAACCATGGCAGAGATTTGCAGAGTGAGCTCCACTAGGTTAAGGAAAATTACTTGAGGTAAGCACCTAAAATCTACAAATGCCTTTGAAACATCTCTTTAGATTTTTTTTTTTTTTTTTTAGGGCTAACTTCTGCTTCGGTGGGATGAAGCCTTTGCTGTCCACAGAACAGAAGTACCTCTTAGTTACCTCAATGCAGAAGATACTCCTCACTTCTACTGATTAGCAAAACAAGGTGCTGTCAAAGTGGGCATGATCTGCTGGGCATCAGGCAACTAAGAGGAGGTACACAATACCTGTAAGGAGAGTAGACTTGTTGCTTCTTTTCAAGATGACAACCACTTGTACTCGACTAAATGTCCACTTGCCAAACTTTTGAGACCCTCCTGCCGAGCTCAGAGACTCAATACACACAGGAGATCAGTTTGCGCTTCATCAATGTAGCTGTGAGGTTAAAGGTCAGGATTTCCTCCCCAAGATGTTAATGCCACAATAAGAAATTACAGAAGTATTGTAAATCACCTAAAGACCAAATCTCCTTTACAATGTCAACAAAACTACCAGCTACTAAGAATCTTAGCTTAACTGTTGAAATTAATGTCTTTATAACTAATAGAAGTCAGAAAGGACTTTATCATTGGATTTCCATTCACTTACACGACTTGCACGCAAGGTGAATAACAGACAAAAATAAAATACTGTAGCATTTCTAAAGGTAATGACTGCAACAGGAGACCAGCTTTAAGCATGAAGGAAAACCTTTTGCAAGTAGAAAGCATGGTACCAAACAGGTTGAGTTAATACTGTTTTTGCTGTTTTTTCTGCCTTGTCTCTCAATCTTAAGTCAGCTGAGCAGTTGCTTTCTTAGTGGGAAAAAACAGGAGGAGGTCAGGCGGAATGACCTCCCTATTTTGTCTCCCAGTAGCCTGCCTCCCATTTACTACACCTTTTGACATCCTTAAGTAGATATCTCTTTAAGTGTTCAGTCAGTAAAACAAACTGAAATGCAGGCAAAGGAAAGGGGGATGGGGAAAGAAGTATACACTGTAGGGCTCAGATTGGACGTAAGGCACGCACAACCCATAAATGCTGTATCTTCCTTCTTCAGCCACAGATCACAAATAGTCTGTTATTCCACGTATTCAAAAAATACTAATTTACAGTTTACTGCTAAAGTACTACTGTTTTCAAACTGTGTCATTGAGTGTCACTTGGGAGAAATAGGCCATATTCCAAAATAAGCTCTGGAATAACATTTCACGGACTCTATTCAGATTTGCTAATTCAGCAGCAGTATTTTGGAAGCTATTAAAATTAACTTGACTAATGAACAAAGAGTGAGGAATGTTGGTGTGTACTGTACTTAATGAATCCATGCAATGCATATAGAAGAAAATCCATTGAGCAGTTTTGGTAGAACATATGTGAGATGTGTGATAATGGGATCTATGGCTTGGAGAATATTACTTCAAGACTGTTGTGGAAAAGTTCCAGATGTTCTGCAAAACCTTTAAGAGCTTTTTTCAATTTGTAAATTACGCATTTCCCATCTCTTGCCATTATCCATTAATTAACCAGTTTAAATATTATGCTATGAAAAGAAATTCTTAAATAAATATCAGATGCAACTCATGCACTTTAAATAATCAGGACCATAAATTTCAACATCCTTTACTGGTTGGATGTACCTGTTTTATCTGTAATCCCTAAAAAAGAAAGCTGAAAGATGTGGTAGAAATTTAAGACTGCAGCCATTGGTAAAGCACTTTACAAGAAAATGGATTTAAAAGATACAAATAGGACTATGAGCCATGCTCAACATATCAAAAAGCTGGTAAGTTTTTAGTTTTTCAGAATTCTTATTCATTTTTTCTCTGATTGTCACAGTGCTAAAGCTGATCTAAAGTTCTTATGTTAATCAGTTCGTTTCAACATCCATAAAAACTGGAAGCTTCAAGTACACAAAATTTTTCATGAAAGAGTAAAGATTTTGGGAAGATCAGACTTATATAGCTGTAATTGGGTACATATCTTTCTTTAAAGTTTAATCATTTGAATTACATTTCTTTTTTAATATTTGAAAAATGAAATTGTCTTTCATTATCTTTTTCTGAATCTCACTGTGCAGCTCCACACCCTGCATATTTTAAAGCAACTTCCCAGGCAGAAAAACTACTTTTTTCCAGTAACTTTTAATTTATTTTAATACAAATGAATCCCTACTCAGAAAAAAATCTCCTGGTAAACAGATTTTTAAGCTATTGTTTATATCAGTGGAGTGTGTTATTTTCTGTTGCTGCACATACTGCCTGGTTTGTGAAAGTCAAACTAGGTATTAGTACTGGGTCAGATGAAAGAAAAAGGAAAGTATTAAGAAAACAGTTTTTGTCAGTAAGGTGACCAAATATGAATGAAATACAGAGATAACTTGCTTCAGATGTGCTAATAGCAAAAGAATTCAGAAAAAGTCAACAACATCAATGATATATTTAAAGACGCAACCAAGCCACATCCCAGACATCTGCTAAAACAGGTGTTAGAATATGACACTGGCATGTACTGGGAGAAGACAAAGCATATTGTAGACCTGAAGACTCTGTTTCCTTTGAAATTAAATCTCTGGATAACAATAAATGAGACAAAAGATCCTACCTGGATCTGGTCAAAACATTGTAACAAACTTCATTTTTTCAGAAATATGCCAAAGCTAAGCATTTCTGCGGTGACACAAGTATTTATAATGCTTTTGATGGGAGAATTCCCGAATTTCATGGCTGTGTGGTTAATCTGGATGTTTTAAAACTACCTTTTTTAGGGAAAACACAGGATTTTTGTTTGCTCCATGAAACCAAGCAGCTGAATCAATGTAATGCTGCTTACCTATTAAGCACTTCCAAAAGGAAAAGTATTTTAGCTCAGAATGAACACTGTGATGACACGGCTTCCGAAGTGGGGTTATTCAGGATCTCACGTGCAGGGAGAAGGAGTCCAGGACAGCCCCTCAACATGCAAACATTTCTCTAGAAGCAAAGGCATTGCATTCTCATGGTTAGGCAGCCTGACAGCAGTCTCTGTCTATGCTTTATTCACCAGAAAATCCTTTCTCTTAGATATATCCTTTCTGGAGAAAGGAGGAAGAATGGAGGAATCAGCCTCTGCATCCCTAAAAACTGTGTATGAAATTCTTAAATTCTAGGGCACACTATTGAAAACATGATGACAGGATACATAGACTAGACACTGCAGATAAAACCATCCCCAAAGTATTTAAAATCCTTTTTATCAGGAACTGTCTTCCACTTTAGCTGTATTAAAAGAGTGGATTTTTGTTATGTTCACTTTTTAAACTTTTGATGATGATCTGATGATGAAAATGTTGATTTTTTTTCCACATTTGACAAATGAAATTTCTTTGCGTATTTAGACAATTCTGTTGCACATTTTAAAAAATGCTCTATTTTCTGAGTAATTATTTTAAGATCAGCTTACATAAAGGAGACGCTAGTAACATATTTTTCTCTTCAGTGGTTAACGCATTTCTTAAACTGGCCCTCTGAACTTGGGATTTTCTCTTCAAAATGTCCCATTAATTCCTATTAGAGAGCTACTAGTAAAGAAAATTGCATGTTAACTTTTATCAATCTGTATGAATAAATGTTAACCATTCTCAGTTAAAAGCTCTCCTTTTAGCTCCACTCAAGTGAAAACACCTAAAGCAGTGCACACATTGGCAAATCATTCAGAAGATTAATGCACTTAGGCCTGTACAAAGAGTCAGAGATGTGTATTAGCATTATAGATTTTAATTTGAAATGATGTCAGTCTTTTCTCAGCTGCATTGTAGTGCAAGGACTGCCATCTGCTTATAATAATGAATCTGACAATCCACGTAAATGTGATTTGCTGCTCCTTTTGCCAACATAATGGCCTGGATATTGATCCTAATGGTGGAGCAGTTGCTGCCATTTCATTCAATAGAAGTGGGAGGACAGGGTGCCAGAGTGAAATTTCCAGGCGTTCTGCGGGAATGACAGCTAAGAACAGAGCTGTGGGTTTTTCACTATGAGAGGGGACATGGATATTCCTCATTCTCGCTTTTCTCCTGGAACGAACCATAGAAAAAATTAAGCAAACAAAAGTAAAAGTGAAGATCTGTAAGGAAAAGGAGCTCACAACAAGCAAGAGAGAAAATAATCCCCCCCCTGCCCCCCACCCCCCCAATCAGCCATTCATTTTTGCTCCTGTTGTTGATGACAATCGAGATGGCAACGCGGGGGGGAGAAGTGTTGTCATAGTCTCCGCACCGTAAGACAAGTTTGGATCCTGGCGGTGACTTTTCCCTGCGCTGTGAGAAATGAGACGTCTGAGGTGCCGCGTTTTGTATCTCTCTCTGATTTCTTCACAAGCACTTACACCCTTGAAGAAAGGCACTCGACGGCAAAAGCTAAGTGCCATTAAGAAGTCACAGATCTTAGAGGGAAACTTCTCTCCAGCTAACAGGGATTTCATCACCGCCGTGCCGAACTGGGGGTGTCCCCCAGGATGGCTTTCCTCCAGGAAACGGCACCCGGGAAGTGCTCAGACTCGGAGCTGTCTAGAAGAGAGGCGAGGGGCTATTTCCCTAAGCTACAGCAATTGTTATGTCTAAGTTGATTCTAACTCCACTGTTAATGTGATTTGTGCGGGGCCCAGCAGTGTTACGGTACCTTTATAGGAGGGTGCACGGCTGTTTCCATGACAGCCAGAAGAGGTAGGGATGGAAAATGCCATTTGAGATAGCTCAGAAGTGTTTGATTGGCACAAGACATAAGGTCAGCAGCTTTAAGGAGTAAACTCCTGTAGCACTCAAGCTGATTTTCTTTAAAAAGCGGAGTTCACAAGTATTGGCATGTTAATTATTAATAGATTTTAACCAAAGCAGTTAAAAGATAAAGATGCTGTTAATTTTACCTCAGCCGGTTCCCGGACGAGGCAGTGTGACCTCAGTGACTGAAATACTAATCTCCATGGCTATTTGAAGCGGTTGCTCACACCTACACTCAAATTTTACAGCATACCAAAGAGCGATATATGAAGTAGCTTATATATAAATCCATCCCATAACTGTTCCTTTACTTTGAACAGCTTTAACTACTGATTTTTCAACTTTCATTTCTAACCTTGTAGATTGTTATATTTATAAATGGAACAGACACTGCTCATTTCAAGATATCCCCAACAATCCATCATCTTCGTGTCATTTGACCTCCTAGGACTAGAATCTTGAAAAAGTGTTCTCAAAGTGTAAAACTACCTACAAGTAAGAGCTGCAGCGTGCATGTAAAATTTCTGTATTATTCTATCAACACTAACCACACAGCCTCTTGATTTAATATAGTACATCCTAGAATACCTTGCATCCTCTGCCTTACTTGCAGGAATAGGCATTTATTGTTTATGTCCCAGAGAACAGTGCAGCAGTGAGCAAAAGCCCAGTAAGAGGCAGAGAGCCTGCACAAAAAGGGAGGGTATGAAAAAAATAGAAGAAAAAAAAATCCTAAATATATCCAACAAGCTTACATAAACAGCATAAAGATTTACCAAATCAGCACAAAACTTATTCTGCTATCTTTTATCTGATGATTGGTGATAATGAAGAACACCAGTGATACTCAGGTGACAGTCAGAAAAAGCCACCTGCCCTGAGGCACGTAGGGAAACAGAATCTGGTATAACCATAGAAAGGCATTATTCTCAGATACGTATATAAAACTGAGGTGACTTGGTACTAATGACAGGCTCTTGTGAGCCTGACACAGTACACCTCAAGCTGAAACACATCTCAGAATGGGGGAGAAAATTGTTCTCTCGTCTTCCCTCCTGTTACTCCCCTCCCGTGTTTCTGCTCAGGTGGCAGCAGACGAGCACCTTTAACACAGGCCCTTAGGTCGAGTGCCCAGTCCTCTCACATAGTGAACCTTCGTTTCTCTATGCTGAGGACTTTCTTTCCCACAGGTGGTCCCCTGTGGGCTCTTCTTAGAGCAGCGTTTGCACTAGTTTTCTTTTTCCAAGAGGAAAGGTCAGGGTAAAAAAAAAAAAAAAAAAAAAAGTTAAAATGAGTATCAGTCCAGAATTTCCCTGTGTGGAAATCATTGGGTAAAACCTGTTTGCAATCAGAGTGGATGCTTTTAGAGTATGTGGATTAGATCTGGATGCCTTCTACCCTCTTTGATTAGTACCTGTTAGCCGTATTTCACTACTGTTTAAGCTACTATCAGCTATCCAGTACAGCTATCCAGATGCATATCGTTTATTTTGATTCATCCTTCTAAACTCCCTTGTCATAGGAATAAGAGCAACCATTTTGGCTAGGTACAAACCAGTAAGAAGAAAACTTGCATTCCAGTCCCAGTTTATGAGGCTGTACGTGTGTGAGCTGCAGAATCTCATGACTAGCTTGTTTGTAACTCAATAAAATGTCTTTAGTAGGCACACTTTCCTGGGAAAGAGGTAGAACATTAAAACTGAAATAAATATCCTTAAATCTGATGAAATACATCTATTACTTTGGACATCTATATAATTTCTTTCAGATTACAGCAATAATGTTTGTATATGCATGTGCATGTATATAAATAAATAAATAAATAAATGATCAATATACATAGCCTACCCATATAGCAGATGTTCATTTATAGCTTGGGTGTATACCTCAAACTAGGTAATCCAACTTCAGGGAAGAGCCCTGTGAAAACTGTCAGCATGGTGACAAACACAAAAAACTCCTTCACATATTGCCAAATCTTCATTTTAGTCCAAAAGGAAATATTGTTAGAGAAAGAATAAATGTTCAGCTGGGATTGGAACAAGTACATCTGTGCAAATACAACAAGCACAAGGGACGTGCAGCTGTTAATATGAAGGTACCCTACCAAATCTCTCTCGGATGACAAGCAAATGTAGATCCACAGCAGCACATTGTCCACACTGAAGCAATACCCGTAAGCATCCACATTTCTCAGACTTACTCATTTGGGTGGCATCAGCATCATGTCCTTTTGAACTGAACTTGAGAAGTGGGAGAACACCAAGAAACCTGGAATACTATCCTGAAACTTAAAACAGAAACACAGCTTTTCTACCTCAGGTGGAGCAGAAGGGGATCTGGACCTGTGTCAGCTCTGAACTCTGCCAGCAGTCCCCTCAGGGGCCATGACTGAATAGACTTCATTTGTCTGACAAGAAAGGACTTCGTTTTGGAGAGACCTTTCAAGGCTTCTGTCCAGGAGAGTTGTGGAAAAAAAATAGCACGTTTTTCAATTGTAATTGGCATTTTTTGTGATACATCAGTAAATACGTGGTATATCATTACACCTCCCAGACAATCTCATCCAAACCTTGCCTCTCTTTGTCAGTTTAACAGTACCTCCTTTTTAGTAATCGCAGTTGAAAACACTGAATGGGAAGATCCCATTTTTGAGTTTACAAGTATAAGCAGCCAAGAAAGTCTTTCTGCAGGAAAAAGAAGGAAAAAAAAGTTTGTCAGTGTTTCTTAATCAGCAGAAAGGGAGCAGCTGTCAGCCTGCCGGAATTCAGAATTTAGATGAGCTGTGAGGCCACACTTTGCATCTGGTTTGGAAACAAAGAACAACCTGTCTTTGGTTGCTCTCATCTTGTAAGTACAACTACCACGTAGGTAATTAACACTCCATGATAAGGGCTTAGTTTTGCATATCTTCATTTCTACTGACTCTTCCACAGCGTAAGTCTTCTCACTTGCAATTAAAACAAAGGCTATGCAGGGGAGAGGAAACCTGAACTTTTTCTGATGTTGAGGTGAAGTGAGGTAAATTTACTTTTTCAGTTCATTTCCTGGAAAATATGCCATGGTATACAATACTTTAAATGTCTTTTTTAATTTTACCATTAAAAGAAGAAGAGTGCTCTTTCCCTCCCTCTCTAAAATGTTTAGAGCTTAACTTTTTTTGTGAAGTACATGATAACTAATAGCAATATTTTTCAGACATCCGTCAAAAACAAGAGGTGTTGGAATATGTTGGTGCTATATAGTGCGAGAAGTATTATTCATTCGATGTTGTATGTGAGTTCAGTTGTGCTGTCTATAAACTGATGAATAGAGATTCACCTTCACAGGGCAATGAGACTTCTCCTGGTCTCTGCTCCCCATTCCATCTACAACAAAGACCAGGCACAGAAGTCATTCATCACTGCTGTCTACAGGCCCTGTGGTGAATACTGGTCCTCATGGACGGCAAACAGATGGAGGGGACAGACTCTTGTCCTCCTCCCTAGTTTGAACATCACATAGGGTCAAGACAACCTGATCCTCTATGATTTCAGACCATTAACTCGTTCTACGGACCATGGATTTTTGAAAGTGTCCTGGTTTCGGCTGGGATAGAGTTAACTGTCTTCCTAGTAGCTGGTACAGCGCTGGGTTTTGGGTTTAGGATGAGAAGAATGTTGATAACACCCGGATGTTTTCGGCTGTTGCTCAGTCGTGTTCAGACTCAGTCAAGGGCTTTTCAGCTTCTCCTGCCCAGCCAGCAAGAAGGCTGGAGG
>JAVKLA010000047.1:13884238-13945527 GCA_034782735.1 Sagittarius serpentarius | reverse complement strand
TGTTGTTATTAGTGTCATTGTTAGTTTCTTCCTTTCTGTTCTATGAAACTGTTCTTATCTCAACCCACAAGCTTTACTTTATTTTCCCCTTCTCTCCCCCATCCCACTGGGTGGGGGGGGAGTGAGTGAGCGGCTGTGTGGGGCTGAGTTGCTGGCTGGGGTTAAACCAGGACAGAAAGTTTGTGAAATCCAAAGTTGCAGCAGGAAGGATATTTTAAGGTAACACTGTCCATAAGATAAAGAAAAAAAATCATAAACCTGGGATTGTTCTTTTGTTCTGATTGGGTTTTTTTCCTCTGTGATTTTGGGAAGTGAACCCAAGTACATAGACATTGTACAGTCTTGCAAAGTGTTTCTTAACTCCTAGTAAGGAGATTTTGTTTATATATTTTCACATAAAAATGCTTAGTAAAAGGAAAAAATTCCTAGTGACTCAGCTAGCCAAAGTTTCCCAGTTATGTCTTTGTTTTATTTCAGTTTTAGTTTTTCCACAGTCCTTTTCTGCTTAACTGTCAACTGAAAGATAAGGCTGTAATACTGTCTGAATAACAAAAGAAATAAAATTTTCTTACACTAAAGTGTACTGGCCTTGTGCCACTGTTAAAATTAAATATGTCCAATACCAGTTAGCTGCAGCAAACATTTTTATGGCAATAGTTGGCAAAGAGAGGAGAGATTTCTGGGGTTTTTTTGTTGTTCCATTTCTCTGAAACAATGGCAAGAATTGACATTGTCTATTCAGTGTAGAAGACAGGCTGTCAAGTAAAGCAAGACAAATGTGATGTCCTGACTGATTATTTCCTTAGATACTAAATCAATGAGCTTATTATCACAGCAATTACATTACTAATGTAAACAGATGCTATGTGTAGACAACTGGTTAACAATAAGGTAGGCAGAGTATACTATTTTTTTTCTCCTACACAAAAAATTTTTGAAGCACCATGTTTCACAAATAACATTTGATCTTCAGTTCATGTGTAT
The DNA here is from genome assembly GCA_034782735.1 of Sagittarius serpentarius. NCBI lineage: Eukaryota > Metazoa > Chordata > Aves > Accipitriformes > Sagittariidae > Sagittarius > Sagittarius serpentarius. Next base: position 13,944,543 of record JAVKLA010000047.1, on the reverse strand, counting down.
CAGTTAACTGAATATATGCTGTATCACATGACTTAACATGTGGGAGAGATACACTGTAAAAGAGTAGTCATTTTTCACATAATTAAAGCTGAATTTGTGTAATCTTTATTATTACCAGCATTAATGTTCTTGTCTATACCAATCTGTAATAAAATTCAGGGATTCTGAAATAAAAAAGCAACACTACAGTTCTGCCCACAAATTAACTCTGCCATTTAGTCTTGGTGCAACTTATTATGTGGTTTATAATGAAATCAAAGAAAAAATGCAATATCCTTTACAATGGCTAAAATTATTTTCACATAGCTCAACTTGAACTTCCAGTCTATTCTTCTGCTTCATAAATAGTTATTTCTAAGTTTCTAAACCCTTCTCAGTTCTGGTCATTGTATATGGGCTTTAGAGAAATCTGGTATACATAAAATAAATCATTATAAATACAGAAGCATTTATAATGCTGTGTCTTTATAGCAGAAGGTAGTTCCTTCCTATAAAACAGTTCAATCAGCTGCTAAGCTTCCTGAATACAGCTGTGTATTCAGGATATGTATACTATTCAGCCAAAAAAAGTAATGGGGAATCAGAGTAAATTGGTATGCGAGTTCTGTAAGAAAGGACCATTAACCAGTATTTGACCTGATGGCAGGATACTTCTACACTATACCGGGGATCTTTTAATTCAGAGGAGTCTAGCAAGTACTAATAATGAAGATATGGAGCTAGTCTAGATATAACAGAGATCGTGTCAGAAAGCAATTTGTCAGAAAACATTGTTTCACCAAGTGCAAAACTTTTCATGGGAATGCTGATCACTTCACAGAGCCCTCACCACAGAGAATTTTGACTCCACTGAATGCAGACAGTGAGAAATTTGAGAAATATTTTGTTTCCCAAATTAGATTAAAAACAAATGGCAGATAAAAATTCCTGCAATTTCTCTTTTTGTCACTGTTATTGAATATATGACAGTGAAAGAAGCCGTCATATTTCTCCCTGCTCTCCTATATATACAGAAAGAATGTACATGGAAATTGTCCTGCTCATAATCATGTCAAATTAAAAAAACGGTTATTTTCTAAGGCATTTTCGAAGCAGCAAGATCTTTTCTGAGCCATTTAGGAAAGCTCTTTAGGAAAACTGCATTGGTTTATGTACCCTGTGTTCTATAAAAAGCCGAGTACTAATTGAAAGTAACCAAAAAAGAAACATTTCCCCAAAGGTCTAGGTTAAGCAAACTATGAGTTTGAACAGCAAAGAATGAGCCAAAAGTTCCTACCCCCAGTTTTAGCCACAGGACATTTTTCTCTGCATGTATTGCAAGAGTTTATTTTCATGAGATCTTGCAATGTTCTAACACGTTTGAAAGTAGATCACTGAAGATATTTGCATTCTACAAATCCATTATATATATGTACACGTGTACTGACAACCTCAAAGTGCGTTTTGCTGGTCTGGCACCTGATTCAGTACCACTGGAGAGAGAAGTACTGTCACGACTGCATCGCTGAAAAGAGTGGGTGCAGGATTAACCTCTTAGCAACAACACACTCAAAAACTCATTCACAGGCAGCATGTGATTTTTTACTCTCATCACCAAATTGCCAAAATATATTTTCCCTGGAAAACAGTCAAAAACATTTTTGCTTTGTGGAGTCTGGTTTCCATGATAGATATCAGTCCTAGCTACTTGTAGTCATATGTACATTTTGTGCTAAGTGTATCATCTGGCACCTTTCATTCAGAAATAAACCATTTTTGTTAAATTTTTTCAAAATCTCTCTGTAAAAAAACATAGAGATCAAGTGGAAAATGTTGATGTGTGAAAGAAAGCAAGGGTAAAAAAAAAAAAGCCTTAAATTGATAAAATAAGGAAAATGAGAAACGTACTTATTTTCAGTAGTAAAAAAAAACCAACACCTTGGTACAGCTTTGAAAACATCAGGGAAGTTTCAGGTAAAAGACTGTATCAAAGGTTACTCAGGGGCCAATCACAATTAAAGAAAAAATAATTTGCAGATGTTCAAAATTCATGGAGACATCTCTATGCAATAAATAAATCTTCTACAATATAATTTGCATTTATTACATGTGGCAGATACACTGCAGTTATATCTATTTTAATATCTGTTAGCTTTGGTACACAGTATTCGTCTCTGTCTTCAGAGAATTTCTCTCCCTCTCTCCTGCAAAATTTAATTCTGTGGCTTTTGAAATACTAGAACAAACCAGCTCCTTTTTAAAGATAATTTTTGATGAAAAATAATATGTCTTTGTTTAAAACCACAAACTAAGCATATTATTAGTTACGGTTTCTGTTCTTTGTGACTGAATACCTCATTGGCTTTCCATATACTGGTTTCTACTGCTGGGATGCACTGCTGATCCAAAACACATACAAGGAAGATGAGAGAGCATTCAGTTCCTCAGTTGACTCAGAAAATAAGAAGTTTGGCTCAGATTACTAGGGAAATATTCTTGCATATTTAGCTGTCACCCTTTTAAAAATTAAGTTCAATTTGAAGAGAAAATCTTGTTGGGGGGGTGTCAAACTCATGTTCTCTCTTCTCTGGCATTTTTGAAGTCTTGAGAAAAATGTTCTGGACATGAGTCTTCCATTTAAGGTAAAGAACCATTATTTTCAAGAAGAAATGTTAGTCATTATTCCAGTTTTCCTCATGCATATTTCATGGTCCATTAATTTCTGGTATTATTCTATAAGATAATATATGCTGTAGCTTTGTAACTTCAATGTTATTACAAGAGGGATAAATTATTCCATAAGAACAAACTGAGGCCAAAGAGTTTTGCCATATTCTAGCACATGTGGAATCTCTGTTGCTGTGTTTTCTTAAGATATATTCATTTTACTAATTGTAAGCAGCAGCATCTTTATAGTAAAAATATAAAACCAAAAAGAAACCCTATCATTTTAAAAAAACATCATTTTTACCCCTCTCAAGAAAAGATATCACATCTTACAGACACAGCTGACTGATATTTTTAAAGAAATGGCAGTATTTATTTATTACTTCTATCAGTTGTTAATAAATAAGATAAAGATTTTAGTTTTGTGGTTTTAATTTCTTTCAAAATCATGTATTATTACATTGGACGTAATAAATCAAATGGTTTGCTATCTCATCCACTATCCAAGCGGTTCTATTGATCGGTGATGAATGAGTCCCCAAATTGCCTACTGTGTGCTCTATTCATGAACACTGGAATGCTTGTTTTAGCTACGCTTATTGTGAGACTGAAAAAAAAAAAAGACAGCAAAGCTGCAGGTGTGGGAAAATCAAGAAGCTTTGCCAAGGAAGGTCAGAACCTTGGATGTGCTGAACAGCTCTAAAATACTCTTAGAGATTGACTTAAGGTGTGAGACATCTGCCTTTCATTTTGTTACTGTATCTTAACTCAGACAATTGCAAATCAAAAAGTAGAGGTCTTTTTAAGTTGGATCACATACTGAAGAACAAAAGGAAATCTTAAAGTTGGCTCAAGCAACAATGGTAAACATACAGAAAGGGGATATTCTTTCCTTTCTCTCCTTTCATTGTATATATGCTGCTCAACAACGAATTTATAAAAATAAGAAGTCCATTTCCTCATGTCTGGTTTTCTACTTGGTTCTTTCACCCTCTTCCAAAAGCTTTCAGCTCATCATTGCTCATGGCATTATAACCTCGGTGCAGCACTTTGTGCTCAGAGATGACACACCAGGTCCTATAAATGATGCAGAGCTGAGCAGTGTTTAAATCAGATTTGCTTAAGTGTGCGCAATAGCAGGCAAATGGCAGAGAAACCGATTTTGAAGCATGCTTCAAGAGAGCTCAGATATGTCTCACTTTGCCCTAAAGACAAATTCCATTTCAACTTTTTAAAAGGACAGCGTTTAGAAAATAAAAATGATTAAATAATATTCTACCTCTCTTTTTCTATGGTCAGCAAAACCAGGCTTCTCCTTTATGCTCTCAGTCAGGAAAAAAACCAGCTGTTTCCATCAATACATATACAGGCAGGGGAAAAAAAAAAGGTAGTGTGTGCTGTCTTTTTTCTAGGATGTATTTCTTACAGTCATTGGAAAAGACAGGTATTCAGAGCCAAACGTTCTATCATGAATTTTAGAAACTGACTGTAGGAATCTTTGTTTAAAAATGTTGAATCTAAAATAAAAATTCAAAATAAAAATATAAATTAGCCTTCTTTTTTTCCAAAAGGGCTGATTTTAACAAAAAGCACTGATGGCTCATCACTTCTAGAAACTTGGCTACTAATAGATTCTTAATATGGCTTTTAGGAGATAGATCTTACCTCTCATCAGTCTTTTGCTTTCCACTATTATTTGTTCCTTGAGAATCTTAAGCAACTAGATTTAAATTTGCGTTTGATTTAAGGTAGAATTTCTATGCATTATTCCACTCCAGTGTATTTTGGATACGGAAATGATCCATGCACTTTTGCGTACTGCATGGCTGTAGAGAGAAGGAGAAAATGGTAGCGAGAGCTTGAAGCACTTGAAAGGAAAACTATAAAAATATAACTAAGAAAAAATTACTTTAAAGAAAACTATAAAAATCACTTAGAATTTTAGAATAACAATGGCAATAATGAAGCATGGAGGGACTAAAATCAGGTCATAGTGGTCAAAGATTTGGATTAATTAGTTTATCACTGACAGATTTTTCAGACTGTTGTCCATTTGTTTAAACACTTTGTCATGGAGCTAACCACCCCAATCTCTCATCCAGTACAATATGCATATACATTTGTTACAAAATAAGCTTAATTAATACTAAATTCCCTTGCAGCATTCAGTAGTCCAATATTTTCTGCCAAAAAACTACAGGAAAAAAACTGAAAAATTTAGGAAAAGAGATTCTGGTTTTCCTTTAGGTGGCACTTGCATTTCTAAAAGTTTCAAAATGCTACGGTTTAGAAACTATTTTCGGTGATCCATGCGTAACACATCAGTTTTCACATCACACATATAGTAACAAAAATAATTCTATCGAACATCATGTTTAGCAAAATACAGAATGGAAGTCAGAAACCCCTGAGTTTTACATCTGTCACTGCAGTTCTAGCTTTTACATTTGAACTTCCCTCCCACTGTCCTTGACAGCTTTAGGGGAGATTCTCATGCTGCCCTCCACCTTTGCTGCAGCAAATGACAAATGCAGACAAGTCATCAGTAGGTGCTCATGGAGCCACAGTCACAAACAATGAAAGCCACTTAAAAAGACAGGCATGATACAGTATTTCTTACTGTATTTCAGAATCTAGGTAACACATGGAAGTCCTAGCTCATGGAACAGTGTTGCCTGACTTTCAAAGTCCAAACTTTGATTTGTCCAAGCCTAGATCACCAGCAAAGCCTCCATGCGCTTCCTACAGCAACCAAAAGATGTTCACAGTCAATCTACTGACTCTCTGATGACTGACAGCATGGAATTTTTTACCAAGTTGGCCAGTATTATGATCCTTGCTTTACACAACTTGCTTTGAGTCACTGCTTTGCCAAGGTGAAATAGTTCTTGTAAATATCTAAGATTTTAAAAAACATACATCTGACTTTCTACAGATCGGGTATTTTGGACAACTACTTTCTGAAGGAGCCATTGAATCAGAACCAGCTAAAAATCTTATATTTTTATGTTATTGAAAAAGTAATTCCACTATGTAACCTTTAACAGTTAAGTTTAACCATGCACAGATGCAGCTGCTACTAAAACAAGGAGCAGAATTCATTCCAGATAGTCATTATGCTAGATCTTTGAAGGCTATGGAGGAAATGAGCATAGAGCTTCTAATAAAGCATTTACAAGCCAATTATGAATTTTGTGCATTTCTAGACTGGAAAGACTGGTTACTATACTAAGACATTCAAAACAGCTAAACAGTATTATGCATACATAAAAATAACATGAAATTGCAGCTTTCACCACAATATTGCACATTAGTATTTTATACTTAACATGGTAAAGTTGTTCATGAAAAAGCATATTCTCCTGTGTTTACCAGGAAGGAATGGTTTTGCCACTCAGGGATGCATTATTTATTTATTGATCAGGAGAAGAGATACCTGAAACTGTGACTTTCTCAAATGATCCATCTTTGCTACCACTGAGTGAGCGCCAGACAAATGATACTGCCCTCTCTGAAATCAGCACACAGGATAATTTACTGATTATTCTGAGATCTGTGGAAATGATCTTAACATCTTTGCTCAACGCTCAGAGCACTCTGCAGAGGATTAACTGAAACCTGAAGCAGTAAGCACCAGTCACAATGTCATGTGCACTCTGCGTGCTCATTTCTGTCCCAGACTGCTGAAACACTGAATATTAAGGGCAACAAAAAAAGTCATTACCAAAATGATTTTAGATTTCCATAGCCTTTGTCTCCAGTCAGAAGACTGAATCTCTGAGCAAGTAAGAGCAACACCGGTAAGCAGCCTTTTCCACAATACCAATGAATTTGCTTTACAGTCTGAGACATCCACATTTTGATTCATATTCACACCATTTCATCCTTTTTATGAAGGCGATGGAACAAAAAGTCCTAACCTGAGACACAGGTTTTGCCACTTTGCCAGCCTGGCAAAGAAACTTGTTCTGTGTTAATTAATCTTATATCTAGAGTCAGAAGGAACAAATGGATACAAGTTCTTTTTTTCTGTATTATGTTCTTCAAGTATGCTTAAACAAGACACAATAGATGGCACATTTCAATTACTAAAAAATGCACAAGGATGGAGTCACACGCTTTATAACCCTAAAAAACCCATAAGCAACACATAAGTAGTATTAAGCAATTTCCTTGGCCTTAATACCCTTTATTGCCTTGATTCTTTCTCCTCTATTTTTTAAAGCCAAAATCAAAATGTTTTGTTGTGTTGATCTTATTTTCATTGTAATTTACTTTCAAGCTGATTTTGAAAGCTGTTTTAAAGTTCTAACTTTACTGAAAAAGCAGCTACTGCACAATAAAATCCTTGGGAAGAAATGTGATTTATGCAGATGAGTTTGTTAACAAAATTTACACATAAATGAGAACATTTTTTTCCATTCCGGTTGCTATTACAAAGAAACACTGGGAAGTAAATTATCTGTAGAAGAGTACAAGATAAAAAATGTATTAAAAGCTGTAAGAACGAAATTGAAATGTCAAACATAGTTACTTATAAAAAACAGGTGATAGGCTCCTCGTAAGCTACCTATTAAAAAGAGTAATCAAAGTGAACTAAAATGGCTTTACTTCTCCCACCAAACTTGTGGCTCAAATTCTCCGCAGGTTTATTGCCTGTTTGCAGAGTTTCATTCACTTCTAGGCAGTGCGGGCTTTCTGAAAGTTAAGGCTATGTATACGACTCTTTATTACCCACATACATAACATTTGAATTTTGCTACAGGTTTTTGCAAAACCCAGATAAATGCTTCCCGGCACTAAGATTTTATGCATGCCATAACCATGATGCCCCGTAGCCTGCAGAAGAGGGAGATGCGGTGCAAATACGGATTTTAAAGCGGCAAAAGTTTTGAGAAGCCAAAACTGAGAGACGAGGTTGTTGCGACCAAGGCTGCTCCTGGCTGCAGGACACTTTTTCCCCCTCCCCTCACCCCCAGCCCATTTCCAATCCCCAGTCCCACCACCCTTCGTTGCCTTCTGGTGGGGATGGTGACGCCTCCTGCCCGGGACCTGCAGCCCCGGGACAATGGGGCCGGGAGCGTAAAGCGTAGCGCTGTGACCGAAGCCTCCTCACCGGCAGGCCTTTTCAAGCCGATGGGAAGTCGGGCCGCTTGAGCTGGACATGGCTGGCTTGTCAGTTCCTGACAACAAACTGTGTTTGGTACGTGGTGCATTCATGGGCAGTGTCATGCTTTTGTCCAGAGCCGTGACGTCTTTCCCCCGGTCGGCTTCTGGCTTTTGCGGCCAGGCAACTGTGTTGGGAAACCCATACAAGCAGAAAGGGCCCCCCTGGCTGGTGATTTCTCACATTTAATTACTTGATTTTCCTTTCCTGCAGTCAGGAAGAAAATGGAATTACATCACGCGCCATGTAGCCGTGGAAAAGGACCGATTGTTTCTAATAGAGCCTCTGGCGACAGGCACAATGCACGCGCTCCTTGTTTCACATCGGATATTAGATCCCCCAAACAAGTCTGAGTGCTCCTGCTCCGAGGATCCTCAATAGGGAACAAAGGGGACCAGGCTTCTCCTGTGTCACTCCCAGCACCCCACAAAAAGGAAATCTTCATTTAGGCACACTTCACCCTCTTTCACTCGTTCCAAGCATACTCTGAGACTCAGCAAATGGTTCTAAGAGTACCGGTTTGCTACATGGAATTTGTGAGCTGGTTTTTTAACCTGCCTGTCAATAATTAGTTAAATGCATACCTCTGCCACTTAATGCGAACATGCCGGGTTGTAGATTTAGAGTCACGAAGAAGTGTGCAATAGATCTGTGATACTTGGCTCTGGGACTGTACAGTAATGACATTTTCTTAAATTAGGTACATTTCCCACAGGCAGACAGATTATGTTACAGACCTTGTGCAGATGCTCCAGTATTCTTAGCATTTAAAAAACCCCACAACCAATCAAACAAACAAAAACCCCGCAAGAATTACCATATTTGATCAGACCAGTGATGCATCTCACTCATTACTGAGTCTCTAACGGCAGCGTATAGAGGATGGCCAGGGAGAAGTACGGGTACATACAGTAACACCTCTCTAGAACACAGCATACATGTCAGAAAATACAATACTAGTACTTCCCTGGAATACTCTCCCCACTTGCAGTGATTTGTGGCTTAATGATTTTGTGAACCAGAGTATTTAATACCCTTGGACGGACTTCTCTCCTGTCGACCTTGGCATTACTGGCATGCTCAGGCCTTGTTGCACAAAACATCTGAAAATGCTTTCCCCACAGACCTCCCAGTCTCAGGGAAGATGCGTGCCTGAGGATCACCTGGGTACGCCTTTCTTCCCAGCACATGTTCATTCTCCTCACCGTCAAAATTGAAGTTCAGTGCCTGTGCTTCTAAACAGGTTTTCAAGGTCTGAGAAGAGGTTATTTCTTCCAGATGCTAAAAAATGAGTACACAGTACTAAACCAAGGCTTTCCTCAGCAATCAGTTTTAAACTAATCCACCTATGGGAAAAATGTAGGCAAAACCTATTTCTGTTAACTGTTGGAGAAGGCGGTCACTATTTTGAGTAGCTGTGTTAAAACATTTCTCCTCTTCTCCTATCTGTATCAATCTCTGTGTGCGAATTGCATGAGATGAGATTTGTTCTTTCATGCCATATGTGGACAGGAGGCCGCAGAGTCACCCTACACCAAAAAGCAGGGCCAGAATGCAATCACAGTCAACTGCAGGGTAGGGTAGGGAGAAACACTTGTGGCCAGCAGACTTCGGACAGGGAGCGTCATCAGGATAGGCTATAAGAAAGATCTGATGGTATCAGCTGATGATACACCTGAAATAAAAATTACTGCACCATCATCGTTTCCCAGATGATCCTGTAGATTAATTTATCAGAAACCTTATTACTGCTAATGGCATTAACGCGTAGATGTTGTACTACCCCGGCTGTTTATTCCAAATAACAACAGGCCTCTAGGACTGACGACGTCTAAGGTAGACACACTGTGTTCCTGTATCGACAGAGGCAGACGCCTCTAAGCTTTCACTGAGAACTTTTGGATTCAGTGTTAATGAACAACGCAGTATGAGTCCATTCCATGAGGTGGAATTCACAGGACATCAGTCAGTGTACTGCAAGAGTCAGGTCTTATATATATTTTAAAATAGAGTTTGTTTTAATGGTATATTAAGCTATTGATGTCAATAATGAAAGAGAAGGGACAGATGTGCCCGAGAAGATCAACTAAGCTTTTTTAATGTTTTTAAATTATTTGTTTGGTTGTAGACCTACATTACCTAACAAAAGAAAAATAGATTTAACTGGTATACATTCTAATTACTGTACTAAAGTTAGGCAAAAGTAGGAGTTTCTCTTCCATACATGTCTTTTGGTATGGTTTTTAATGTTTTCATTCTGAACTGGAATGAAACAAGTAATTTTGACATTTCCAAACCAGCAACTGTTTTCATCACAACAATAAAATATCCAATTTACAAATAATATTTCAAATTTTCAAAATAATAATTCTTTAGAAGAACAGAAAGTGGTAGAAAAAATACATTAAAAGATGTTTTGCAGGAATTTATGACAAAGTAGGCTTAACACAAAAAGTACATTTGCCAAAACCAGCTGTTTTGCCTGGGGAGGGTGGGGGGAAGAAGAAGAAATTTATTTTCTGGTCATCTTGTCAGTCAGGAAAAGAAATCCCAGCATGTAAAGCATACAGGGTTGAACAGAGAAGTTAGAAATCACTGAACTTCAAATTGGACCTCCACGCTGGGCTACCCACAATACAGTCTTTTTTAGATCCATCCACCAAAACCATACAAAAACCTGATCAGAGTGATTGATTAATGGAGCAGGATGACTGCGCTGTTAATACGCAGTCACGTGTGGCAGCTGAGGTAGAGCTGGACTACAGGTATCAATGCTACAAAACTGCACCACAGCCATGCTCTGTCTAAAACTGTGACACAGATAAGGAACCTGGATGAGTGTAATGTACAAGTTGTAAGTCTAAAGCACATCTTGAACTGTATTAGTGAGCAACTGCCTCTCCTGGTGCAAGTGAACGTTCAGTGGAGTGTGTAGTGGCCTGATAACCCATAGTTTTTAAAGAGTTTAGGAGATGACCCTTCACCATACCTTAAAGATGGGAAAGTCTGTTGAATACAGTGGACAAATCCTGTAGAAAGGAATAATGACTGCCCAGCAAAAGTGGTGAAACCACATGAACTGCCTAGGGGAAAGTCTGAGGGTGGGTAACTCCTGCACAGTGTGGCAGAGAAAAGACTGAAGATCATGTTCTCCCAGAAGGGAGATGATGGGTGAAGGATGAGCTGGAGAGTTCCTTGATGTGAGAACTGATTAAAACCTGCCATAGCTGCTCTCTCTACAAGCAACTCTTAAGATACAACTAAAATACAATTCTGTTTTTCCTGTGGATGGGCTGTCTGTATCAACTCATAATCTGTTACTGGTATCTCCTGAAAATCCATTTTCTTGACAACTCCTTCAGCTCCAACATTCCCAAACAACCTTCCAGTCATCATATCAGACACAAGGCTAAGTTCATTCCTTAATTACATTCACTCTGTTTAATTTAAATTGATTTTTGTGACAGTGGCCTGTAATGTGTTGAAATAGCATTAATATCCCAAAGTTGTACTAAATAATCCAGTGTTGAGATTGTCACATCAACTGAGCCTCAGAAATATAAAAATAGTTGTCTTTACATGTGAAAATCTCTCACTATGACCTTAAACACCCCTGAATTATTTTAACATCCATATTGCTAAGTCACGGTTTAGACAACTTTCTCTGCCCCCCTTAAGTGTTATTTTTACAGTAATGTATGGCTTCAAAACAACATCAAAGGGCACAGTATTTTCCTGGCATTTACTGTAAAGGTGAAATTGATATGTTTGAAATGCCACAAATAAACGTAGATACTGGGCTCAACACTTATTGAAGCCCACACATCCCAAACTAATAAAGGTAGCATCGACTCAGTGCTTGAGCTAGATAGAAACTCAAACTGTGTTTCCTGCCTACTTGCTTTAGGCAACACTGCTTTCCCATGATCACAGAAGAACTCTGACTGTGTTTTGATTCAGTATTCACATGTAAAGAACATTTGTTAATTGCCCATTTTAACACACAGTGAAATGTGTGAGCTCAACATAACTGAAGACTTAAAGCTGGTTTGACACGTATCAAGTGGATGCATTGAAAAGGCAACTTCAGAATTGAGGGATTGTTTTAAGTGGTTTAAATCTATCCTCTAAGCCAACTTCGTTGCTAAAAAGCTGCAGAGGTTTAAAATAAAAATAACACATTCTTAGCCTGTTTGCATTTCCTATTCAAAGAGCTTGTTCATCTTTAATCTTAACTCTTTATCTCCAGAACCTTGAATGGGGGAAAAGGACAGAGACTATACCAGAATCCTTTGCTCTAGCAACAGATACATGGGAATTAGAAAATAACCCTCTGCTCGTTTGCCCATAGCCTTTGCAAGTCACCTAATTAGATGATTAAGTCATTAAAGGGATATGCGCATCTGAAAAGCCTCTAGTCAGCCTCTGAAATCAGAGGAGATAAAGAGAAGACTCTTATTTCTTTTTTCTCTTACACTGAAAAGGTAATTAATCCATTTAACTCTGCCTAGCAGTGCTTTTCTGTAGTAAAAAGGAGAAACTGAAGCAGGATAGCTTTTCAGAAACACTCTTTGAAACACCAGAATGACAAATGCCTCTTTCTTTTGCATGCCACATGAAGAGGTTAGGCTTAGCCCCCAGTGGTCAAAATTATTTAGACAAGAGACCAGCAGCAGTGTGTGTAACGCTGACTTTGGTATTTGGGATGTTACTACCTGCTAATTTGACTTTTTTGTAGCTCAGTATAAAGTCTCTCTCCAGAGCAGCATCTAAGGCTGGTAAAATTCTGGAGAGAACATTATTTAGCATCATTCACCTCCTCCTATACTGGCTTCACAGAATCGGTCTTGGGTACATGTCACCTGTAGGACAGGGGATGACTTCCAAAGAGTAACAGCGATGTGCTGTGATTTCCAGGCCTCTACTGTAAAACTGGAAGTAGTGTGTTGGAAATGACAGACACAAACACGTGCGCTGCCCTAGCCACTAAAGAAAGCTACACATTTCATGCTGCCAGCTACACTGAGGATAAACCAGTGCTCCCATGCTCAGAATTGGTAAGATCGCCCTCTGTGTAAGGTTTGAGGTTTAATACCTGTTAATACATTTTGATATTTGCAATATAACACAACTATAAGAAATGAAGGTAAAATGGTACTGCTAGGTCAGTCCCAACAAACAGCTCAAAAACCCCCTTAATCCCCGATGCTGTTGTAGGGTCTCGTCAGATCAGAGAGCACAACCCCTGTTGCAGTAGCTCAGCCTCGTCACTTCGACTGTGAGAGGATCTGAACACAGGTGACAGTGGACAGCGGACTTACACTCTGCTTTGCTATTCACGTGTCTAGCATCAAAACTGGTGAATGAAGTAAAGAAAGAAAGAAATTCCTATGAGCTTAAAACAAGAACTTTTTCTCTCTACTTCACTACTCTAGAATTTTTCCTGGGTCTAGCTACAGAAATCCCAGCAGCACTGTACAGCAGAAGGCAACGTCAAACATGGAAAGTGTATTATTATAACTAACTGCCATTATAATTCTAAAATGTGACATCTCTATGTCCAAACAATTCCTGGTTTTAAGCCACATTTAGAGTAAAATCTTATGTTCTCACACAGTTCTGTACTTACAGTGCTGTAAATTAAGTTAGAACATTGTATGATTTCCACAATAATTTTTTGAGAGGTCAACATTGATCTATTCCCTGTTATTCTACCCTGTGTAACCCTGGTAGTGATTCAGTACTGTATCAAGTGTGAGAAAAGACAGAGAAATCATTCTGAAAGGTTTAGTACATTTTGATTGAAATTTTCAGTGACGTGTAACAGACAAAAGACCTGATGTACAGACAGACAACACTTTCCAGATTTTATGACCAGACTACTGCGATGTGCCTGCATATATGCGCACTTTCCTGGGATGGAGGGTGCAAAAAATGAATCAAAATCTTAATGAAATACTATAGATCCTTAAAAATCCATGAATTGTCAAAGAAGTCCAAATATTTCATTTAAGAGTCAATTGGCACCTTGATATCAAATAGATATACTGCCAGGATGTGTTCCTTTAGGCAAAATTATTATCAGCAATTTAATAATAATACCAACATGAATTATTAATTTCTAACAATACTACAAATACATTGAAAATTTCTTGTCATCCTTTGCCTAGAAGGCAATAAATGAAAATTCCCCCAGATAAACTGAACCATAGCTCTTTAAGCCATTATTTTTCTCTGAAAAATGCAAATGGATGAAACAGCAATAACTTAGCAAGTGTTCTTTATTTTATTCATTCTTCAATAGTTTATGCTCACTTAAATCCTTATAGTAACTTTGTTTTTTCCTTGTTTTTCGTAGTCTCCATATTTTGTATGCACAAAGGAAAATACCTACTTCTCATCTCTTATGATTAGACAACAATTCTTTCTTTCCCACACTAATTAATGGGACTCACTGTGTCTTAAAATAATTTTAATTTCAAGTATAAAAAAGGAATTGGTCAAATGGCAAAGAAATATGTGTCTTGAGAGTGTCCTGGCCTAATAATTTTCCGGTTTCTTAAAAAACTTAACTTGTACAGGAATGGCCAGATCATGAGTAGATCAAAAGGCATTGTGTGTTATTTTAATGGTAAGGCCCTTAACAGACAAGCGCTAAAGTGTATGCAAGTTCATTACTGTATAAGAAACCGGAAAAAATTGCAACAGATTCAGTCTTTCAACTACCTAAGCCATTCTTCTGAATTCTAACCTGATATATCAAAATTATTTTCCCTCATTATAGAAAAAGTAAACATATTATTTGAGATCTCAGTATATCCTAGCTTTGCAGGGAAGGGGAGCAAAGCCGAAAAACCTAAGGCTACAGACTCAGCCTTAAGCAAAAAAACTCTGCCAGTGTCTTGCCTGAGCGGCCCTTGAGAAATCTGTGAATAAACACTTTTTGCTCTTATTATACACAATATTTCTTTCCTTCCCTATCATGATTTGCATGACATACTTTTGACTGAAGGCAAAAACAACAATACCAGGAAAAGAAACACATTTCAAAAGGACATCTAGATAGTAACCTCTCAGTGGTTGAAAACCTGCCAAAAAAAGTGTAACTTGGCAACTGTAACTAGTACCATACCATAAGGTAAACTAACTCAAGCTGTTGGCTGAAGTAAAGATATTTGGTACCTTGCTGAAAATTTCTAGTGGTTAGCATTCTATCCGTACTGCAGAATTATTTCTGTGAGGATACCATAGCATATTTAGTTATTCTAACCTACTGCTGAAATATTCTCAGTTGCAAACATTTCATGAAATAGTACTAGGTACTAAATATGTATTTTTTTTCCATAAAGTAAATTATTCATTAATTGCTAAACAAAATGTATGAATATGTAATAAAATGAAAGAATGGAATGTAATGTAAACACAGAAAAAGTTCTAACAACAGTTGTTGCAAAATGGTTACACAGAAAAGAGACGATACACTGTCAGTAATTAACGAGTAGGAATCAGGACAGGATTAGAAAAACAAGATGACCCGTAGGGCAGGAGAATTCTGGATGGCAGCTAATTCACCAGTGAGGACTTCAGGAAGTAAGTAACATATCTGTATGAAAGAGATAATTAAAATCCACTTTTAGGGCTCAGGTAAAGACAATAAAATACAGTGCATGTACACATTCAGTATAAGGAGTAAGCATTACAGAGTTAGCATTGAAAATCTCCGTCATCATAAATTCCCTTCTTCCTGTTATATCTTTGGTCAGCCTACTGTTTCCAAAACCTTCTTAAAGCAATAGCAAGTTTCTATTTCTTTTTTTTTTTTTCTTTCTTTCCTTCTTTGCCAGCTGCTTCATTCATACCTCCTATACACTAAGGGCTCCCCCTGTACACAAATTCCCATAATGCAGTCTGGTAGAGAAAAGACAGGAGCTGAAAGGATTTTTTCAGGCACTCCTATGTTAGGTCTTTAATGTTTGTTGTCTAAAGTTCTTTTGCCAGTGCAAAAACATCAAAATACTGTCAAAACTGTAATCTTCCTGGCTGGCATAGGTCATGAGAGCAAGTCTGATATAAGTAAGCTTTAAGTATCACAGCCAGAGCTAAACAGCAAAGCTTAACAACACTTTCCAATGCAAAAAAATTATTTACTGCATTTTGTTCCCACATGACCTTTTCCAGACTCAATACTAGACAAGCTCCAGGTCATGCTGTGCAGAAGCTTAAGATGTTAGTACCCCACCGGTCTGTTCTTCCCCAACAACAAAGTCAGCAAAAGGGCAAAGCTGACTGAGTAAGAAGTTTGGCTGCTTAGCATCAGCCCGCCGCCACTGGTGATGTAAGCCCGGAGATTTCCTGCTGATGCAGCCAAGGTGTGGACACATGTTCCCATTTTGTAATGGGAGCAGTAACCTCCCAGTTGGAGAAGTCAGCTAGGGACTCAGAATTCCTGCCTATAAATTCGTTACAGGTCTTCTTTCAATGCCTTAACAGAAATCCTCAAGTTAACAAAATGGTCTTGCGAAGAAATTTTCAGACTGCATAGCATCCTGTTGAAAAGAATATCCATTGACTTTCAGTATTATATCACCACTTTGAAGTCAGTTGGATGACCTCACAAAAGGTCAAATGCACAAATGTGAGACTTGCCAGGATTTATCTTAGGTATTTACGCACTATGAAACAGAGTTCTCAATACCTGCTTTCCAAGACATCATTTTGCTCTTTGGATTGCACAGGATATAATAGTGATAATGAACGGATAGATACAGGTTGTTTCTTTCCCAGGATTTATCCCTGCTCAATTCAACGTTATTTTGCTTTTCAGACAAAGTGATAACTTGAAGAGGAATGACCAGAGCTTTTTGGAGCACAGTAACGCCATCTCAAACAATCCTCTGTCACACCTTGGCATGCCCCTGCTCCTGTATTCTCTCCTGAATTCAGCAGGAGGCTTCCAGTATGACAACTGATCTACTAGACTTCCTACTGAACGAGCCAGAGCTTTATATTGGATAAGCCACTTTAAAGGTAGCTGTGAGGAGCTTGCCAGCCATGAGCTGCATGCAGATGAAAGTGAATAATGCAACATGCAGCATGCAGCAATGTTCTGCCAGTACTGATTCCATCTACACAACAAATACTCATCATGTGCACATAGACGGCAACTGAATCAATTACGATCTTTCAAGAAGGATAAAAACAAAGACCTGTGTTTTCAAAGCAAATGTCACCAAAACAGCTAAAAAAGACAAAAGCCAGATAAAAATATGAATAGGAAAGGTCTCTTGATTACTCTTCTCATGGTAAACTGCATGGTGAGGGTTTTTTTTCTCCTGTTTGAAGGGTCACAATAAAAGTCTAAAGTAAAAACCATGTTTCAGTTTTCATATTTGAAAGGATCTACTCTTGGTAAGAAAAAAGCTGATAATATTTTAACACATCGGGATCAAACTAGCAGTGCCACTCACTATCTGAAAGTAAAACACATTTGAAGTACGCTATTTTCAAACTTTCTTGCCATAAAAAATAACGAGCTTTCTAGTGAAGCTAGGAAAAGTAAATACTTACTAATAAAAACACAGAAATGTCAGATGACTCCTTCCTGGTGGGGAAAAATAATGCACTAGCCCACATTTACTGCTTTTCTCCTATTTCTGAAAAAGTTCCTTTGACATATAGTGGCAGTACAGCTTCTACCACCTAAATACATTTGATAATTGAGACGCAGAATACACATACAAAGTATGTGTTTAATCTACACTCTCAGGGGAAGAAAGCATAGATACAGAATGCACAATCAAACATCTAAGACCTGCCAGATTAAAACAATGAGATACATGCCGAGTTTCACAATCTTTTTATTATGTAGTATATCAAGCAGTGCTGCAAACCACTCATAGTGAAGAAAAAAAAATCTGTGTTTTATCTTCAAGCTTCCATTCTCACTTACCTACATAGATTAAAACAAGCAAGCAGACATATACGCCAAAACACAATTAAACAATTAACTCAGTTCACACCTTCTACTCATTCCCTGCCCCCAAAGCCATTTCTGGGGCAGCTGATAGCACCCCCTTTGGCTTGTGGAATGAATTAAGAAGGTGCTCTTTCAGAGGGAACCAAGACCACATCCAGGTTAGTGGTTACTTGAAGGTCTTGTGCCCCGCAGTGGTCATGTCCATCTTAGTCCAAAAGTTTGTCTTAGCTTTCAGGAAAATGTATTGTAGTCCTGTTTAAATACTGTTAGTTGCTAATTTTATTCGGCGTGGAACTGAACAGAAGTAGTCAAGCTGATGTTTGAATGTACTATTTATAGGCTGTCAATCAACCTTTCTGCAATTCTAATCTAAATAAAAGACACCAAAAAATGTAAGTAATGTTCAGTTATTATCATAGTCATTATGCATTAAGTTTATTAATGAGACAGGGAAAGTACAAACGCCCTTTTCATAGTTGAAGAGAAAGCTGAACAAAGTCAATTTTTACCACTACACTTATTTATAGATGATATATTGCTTTGCTGTGAGAAGAAAACAGAAGTCAGACAAGTTTGAACTCTTCTCCACCAAACACCACCTCCCTTTGCAAAGGCAATTTCAAGATGTCCAGATATGTCTAAAAAATCATACCACAAATTGAAATAGTTGTCTTTCTCAGTTTCAGTGAGATTTCTGGAGTCCGTCAGGCAGGATATGGCTGTGAATCATAATCTTACAACATGAAAAATAAAAAGTAAGTCACAAAGAAGACTAGAGCAGACATGCATTTTGAAAAATGCCTTTCATTATGCCGTTTTCCTCTGATCTTTATTATATTTGCCTACACCTTAACAAAAGCCACAGAAATATGTGAAGTAATATGAATTCATGATGAAGGAAGTGGAGGGAGATGAGTGAATTTAGCTGTTGCTGTTCACAACTGCAAAGAACAGCAGTCTTTCCTCCCTATTCAGTGCCTCTCTGGAATGGAAAAATCTGTCTCTAATTTTCCATTTACCTTCAGTGGTAGATTAGAAAACATTCCCAAGTGGAATTGTAAATCTTTGACCGCACTCCTTAAGAAAGCTAAGACTTTTTGTTTCTTTCAAAAATGAGTTACCCAAGTTTATAGTGCAGAGATTTGATTTTGACACATTCTAGTATGTGCCTAACCTGAGGCATGTAGAGATTGTGTAACAGGAATTAGCAAATTTCAAAATAATGATAAGCATGAGTTCCTAAATGAATCAAATGCTCAGCTTCATGAAATTATTTTGTAGGCTATGGCTTGCTAGCACTGCCAAAGGCTGCTTCTTTTCTCAAAGGCATCACACACTCCCTTTCCAGCAGAAAATTATAGGATTTGCTTGCATATAAGGAAGGGTCACTATGCAATTTCCTTTTACTATAATTTGAAATCCTGCAAATATAATTTCTCATCATACTCTAGGGAACACAACAGTTTTGGCAAATTCCAAAGAAAAGGTAGAGCTGAAAAAGAAAAAAAAAAACAACCAAACAAACCACTAATTTTTGCAAAGTGGTTTTCTGTGTTTTCTCCTAAAAAGGCAGTAACTACCACCAGGCTAATTTGAGCTAATTGTTTTTTAATGAAAGAAACAAAGTTGTACAAATAAATACCCTGAGAATATTTTGGGTCAGAATGGTTATTTGACATACTTCCCAAACCCACATTTAATTTTTAAATCATACATCCTATACATAAAATTTTCTTTGCTTGTCTACTGAAGCATAAAAATTACATAGTCATTCTAAAGCTCAAGTTATCACTTTGCATAGAATTTAATCATACTGATTCATAAGAAGCTTTAGCTTACATTCACAAACTTACAAGGAAGCCTGTTACCTATTTTTGAATGTCTGTCCTGAAAGATCGAAATACTATGTTTCAACGACACTTTACAAACAATCAGAAGTTGTTCATTCTAAACGATCTCCAAATAATTACTCAACAGACAGCTAGTTATTCTAGGATAGAACTATTTTTAGTGTTTAAATCACTTTAGTGACTACAACAATCAGAACTCTCCTGTGCAAGAGGGTTACACTGATTTTGTTATCTGTCAGAAACTGCATTTTTGGCAGGTTAAAACTGGGAGAGAAGGTAGAACCCAGCAAATATGGCCAAGTATCAAACTGGAGGACAGGATGTTCTGTTTGGATTTCTTGTTCTTCTTAAAGGAATGAGGAAGATCATGTAATAAAGTCAAAAGATATTTGCGGGTGCATACATGCTGGGCATCTTACGTCTTTTGAACACACAGGAAAGCAAATGCTTCAGAAAATGCTGGTGCAGCTCATCCTGTTTAAGGCATGTATATGCTGCTGTCTGCTATTTTGGCACCCAAAGGCTCTTGATGCCTTTTCTCAGAAGTCATGTTTATTAGAATAAATTGTCCAACAGTCATGCTGTTGGGCAGCAAGGTCATTTCTGTGTGTTAGGGTTGCGGTACTGTTTCTGGAAAAATCATCTTGCATTTTTCCCCAATGTATACTACATGCAACACAGAAAACTGTCATCTGTGTGCAGTTGGTGGGGAGGGTGGGCTCTGTGGTACTCCCTCCTGTCCTGGTCTCTTCAGCAGTGAAAGTGGGAACACACTGCAGCTCCATTCCTACCTATGTGTGGGTTTTGTCCTAAAAGAATCAGGACAACCAAGAGGATAGCTGTATGGTTAGGTGTTAATCCAAAGAAATGCACCAAGAAACTAGAACTGAAAGCATGTCGCAGAACAGACTTCTCGGAGGTGATAATCGTGAGTATCAAGCGATCTCCTGGTGAGCTTGCTCACTTTAGGATCCTCTCAATCCATGCCTATTTTGCTCACATTCCTGAAGTGGGAATGATGTTGGTTATATGTATCTTTTTGCTTTGTAATGGTGCTGGAGGCATGTGCAATAATTAAATTGTCAGTTATACCTGCCAACAATTGCTTAAAATAGGAGATGAAGTAGACTTCAGGCAAGTAGGCTAGGTAATAATCTTGCCTGTACATTTGTGAGACCTTTCAGGCAGCACAAGTTTTTCTGCAGTTGCTTTGCATCATTGATTCTTACATACAGTATGCAAGAAAACCAGCTGGATTTCTAACTATTCCATCCAGAACTATTCTGTCCAGAAACCTCCGTCTTTGGAGGAAGACAGAATTGCTAATGACACATATTAGCTTTATTTGTCCTTTAACTCATGCTTCCTCTAACTCTTCTGATTTGCTTTGTTTGTTGGGTCTCCTGCAAGGAATACTGGTTCAGATTTCCTCAGGGTTCTCCTTGCTCAACAATTTGTATAGAAGTTTAAGCTGCTTTGTAGACCTTTAGACCTTGTTTACAATATTCAGTCTTTCAAGTAGAACCCAAAACTTTGCAAAAACATGCTTCAGAGCTGTAGTTTAGGAGAACATAAAAATACCATAAGCCTGTATGTGAGAACTGAGAGTGAAGCCAACAATAATGACAAAGAGCTTCACAGTAATAGGATGCCAATATTTTTCTTGATGAAAGCACATATAACCTCTGGATCCTAGAATTATGTTCCATTTCCGTTACTCCTGCTTTACATCTTTGTATGGGACAGTTAGTCAATGGTCTATAAACTATTAAAATGAGGGATAGTCAAACATTCAGGAAATGGATGGCATCTCATGCTGCACAGTGATGACGACTGATCTTTCTGCAGGGTTTCAGGAGTTCCCAAGTCCTTTTGGACCTAATTTGGACTCTTTCATTGGTGGAGGTACGTTATAAAAATCTTAAACTTCTGCTTCCTTTCTGCACCCCTACTTGTTTCAGATGAATGTGGGGCAGGAGGAGCACTGACTACGATATTGCAGATGCATTGTCCCCCCATCCCACCTCAGTCAACATACCAACATCCTCTGCTTTGTTCTGTTTCTTTCCTAAATATTCCTGAGATTCTGTGTGCTTTTTTTGGCTGTGGCTGAGCTCTGAACTGATCTTTTTGCAGGAAATGTTTTCTCCTGTTGTGTTTCAGGGTGCCAGAGTCCGTTTCACCCTGCCCACAAGTGCATTGTACAGAGCGCTGCAAAACAGGGGAGTGGAGAAGGGCAATGTATACCTCAGGATGGGCAGTTGTTTCACCTCCATAAAGAAGAAGAAGAATCAGTGTTTAAAAAACCTTACCTGAAGGGACGAGCCCTGGTTTTGTTCTCCTGGCTATAGGGAAGAAAACCGTGCTGGTGTATAAGCCATGCCTCACTTGGAGGCCATTCTTCCCTCAAAAGACTCCCTCTGCAATGGGACGTTTGTGACCACAGTCAAAATCTCTCCTCACCCACTTCAGTGAAAATGTGGACCCACTCCACTATTTACTTATGGGATGCTGTGGTGCTACATGACACAGTGAGCTTTAGAAATGCATGATAAAATACTCAGAGCTTCCTTTTCATGACTCCTTCCTTTGCAACACGTTCCCTTTAGCAGCAGGCAGAGTACAGAAGGACAGAGATCAGATACAAGAGCCAGGTGATCCCCTGGCTGATGAGGGGGTTTGCATTGTCATTGCAGGCACCGGCGAGTGACTGAATGCCTGGCATTTCAGAAAGAAGCCTGACACTTATTTTCTTCCCTTGCATTTGAAGGAACTTCACAGTATTTGACAGGTCTTAAAACTGTGCGTATCTGCTGCCATGTAAGAAGCTTGCCGCTAATTTAGATAGATACAGTAGATAAATATTACCTCAGTAGGGTTTACTAAAAGTCTTTCTTAAATCAACAGCTATGCCGTGTAGTTAGAACTATAAGCATGCAGAGCAATTTTAGGCTTTTTGACATCTTCACAAAGCCAGTGGTGGATACCCATTTTCAGACTCTGCGAATGATTACATGATATCTTGGCAGGCCAAGATGACAGTATGCAGCTGGTAAGCTGTTTCTAGCTGTCATAATAGGTAGTGTTTAAAAAGGAAAAAAACAAAGGCTTGCTTTAATGAGGCCTACAGCAGCAGCAAACCGAAGTTATAAACACATTTGCTGCTATTTTGAAATTTTCAGTGAACTTTTTTCTTACTTTACATTCCTTTTTTAAACACATTTTGCTGTCTGCCTTTATAACTCCAGCCACTGCTGTGTGCCGTCTTGTGTAAAACTTGCTGGGAGAGATTAAGGGTTATTTTTTGTTTGTTTGTTTTTGGGGTGTTCTTTTTTATCTTTATCCCATGTCTCCTTTGAATTTTTCCTTGAAGAAAGAAACTGTTTCCTCTAAATACAACCATTTGGTTGAGTGTAAAAGTGTTAATTGGGGCATTTATTTACTCTGCCGAATTAAATTCCACAGTGATTCTACACAGAGCTTCAGCAAATCCAGTATTTTTTCTTCTGAAAGCCTATGCAGGTGGCGTCAGTACTGGATATTCTGTTTACAAATCATTAATGAAGTGATTGTGGCTTTTTTCATTTGCTCACACTTTTGAACTGCTCAGAGCGACACATTCCTAAATAGGGAACACAAGAGTAGAGAGAAGGACACAATAGCCTTATTATGGGGGCCACACAAACACTGGTAGTGCTGAGGGTTTATATTAACCCAATCAATTAAAGATGTACGGAAAGAGTTCAGCTAGTAGGGGACTGGGAAAAAACGGTACACAGCAATGAGTTGCTAGGCATGCTAATCTGGACTCTGAAATTTTCGCTTAGTGCTATATCTGAGCTTTCTTCCTGCACAATAAAAGGTCCCTTTCAAAGCTGAGAGTCCTTAGCAGTGCAACCATTGGAAGTCACTGCATTCTCTGAATGAAATAAATGCCTTGCTTTAATTTCTGTAAGGCTTGTGTAAATTTCCTTCAGTACTAAACCATTAGAATTCCGAAGGAAAAATGCATATATTAGGCTATACTGTATCCCTATTGTGCACTAACCATCAACTCATGCTACTGATATGGAGTTTAAAAGCTTAAATAAAGTGCAGAGCTCCTGCTGCGCAAACAAGCTGAACTGGCCCAATGAAGTAACCTTTTTGTTAAGAATTCTCATTTGAATAAACAGCATGGTAGAACTGCTGAATGCAGATGGCTTAAGTGTTTGGGTTTCTTCTGGAAGAAAAAATAAGTTTTAGTAGTTTTACTCTTTCATGAAGTAAATCATATTTTATGAAGGACAAGATCCCCAGTTTCTCACAGACTGTATGGTAGAAGTGAAAAGAGTTAGTAGCTAACTGGCTCATTTTGAAGGCTGAATCAAGGCAAAACAAATACACAGATTTTATTCTGTAATTCTACTCTTGTATGCTTGTCTGTGCAAACACGTACACACACACATGCATGTGGAAAGACATGGCTCTGAAAGCTATGTAAGGTCTCCAAGGAGTAAATGAAAGCTCTGTGCTTAGATTTTGCATTATTTTGGTGTTCTGCACTCATCTGTGATACTTTTTGAATTGAACGCAATATCACGCACTATCGAGCTACAAAAGACTTAGCACAGTACATAGTCTGTCTCAGAATAGATGCTGTACTTCAACTTTTACTGCATTCCCTATCATTTGCCAGGTAGATACTTTCCCTCCTGTCAGCAGAATGCTGGTCCTGTTTGCCTCCTTCACCTCTGAAAGCGAGCAGGTGGTGGGAAACTCTGCTGATCATGCAAAGACCTCATCGTGCAACCACGGATGGAATATAACAACTGAGAGATACAAAGATTAATTTGGGATGCAACTTAATGGGATGCCGTTCTGCAAATGAAATTTAGAGTTGACTGCGGTCAGCTGTCCAACAGATACCGCATTCTCTACATCTTTTATAGGAGGTGAATAAACTATTAAGTGTTTTGTGAAGCAAGAACCAGGTATTTCTACAGGCTTTTTGCCCCTATACTATAAGAACTGCATTGATTTTAATTGTTACTGTTGGATATATATTTTTCATGAACAGATATTCCTCTGATCGGAGATAATCTGAATAGAACCTTGTGCAAGAAAGTGTTAAAGATGCCAAGATGATTCTTTAGCTCCACAAAGTGACTAATAGGCAAATATGAAAGACTGGGGAGAGGGGAAACAATAAAACCATCTGTCAAAAACCTATCTTTGAAAGGGTCTGCTGAATATAGACGTCTTGTATTGGGGGGGGGGAACAAACCAAAAAAGATGGGGAATTGTCAAAAGTTGTGGAGAACAGAGGGAAAATTGTCAAGAGTTAATCAGGTAATCTGATTACATTTATAATAGGAAAGACTTTCTAATAATCAACATCTGTAAAACCAGACGTTTGCATGTTGAAAAAGAAGAATACGTACTGTGCACCAAAACTCTTAAGACAGAACTTTCCTCTACCTGTTTTGTTGCCATTTGGTCCCATAAAGGTGAGGTAATTTTCTACCATGTTGTAAATAGCACTAGCCTTTATTTAATTGTTATTTTTCTGCTGATCTCATACCACTTTAAAGAGTTCTGTATGTCTATGTATTTGAACCGAAACATATGAAAAAAATTTTTCTCTCACTTTTCTACAGAAAAAAATACATAAGCACTAATTGCAGTTGTTGGACTGCATATACAAAGAAGGGGAAGTGTAGTTATGTCCCTAGCCACATGGAATAGTCTGTAAGCAGGGAAAGATCTCTGAGGCTAGAAGAAAAACTTCTGATGAAAATCTATCTTAATTTTTCTCACGAGACTGTCTGTTTTCCTTCCCAATTTTTTTTAATGGTGAATTCTTGGCAATATTTTTCAGCTGAAGGCCATTATTGAAGGCCACTGTGTGCAGAGAGCAGAACAATGAATTCCTAACAGTCACCACTACATTTTCTAGCAAGAGCAAAAATGCTGTGATATAGTTATCCACATACTATTTTTTTTAAGAAAAAAAGATTATTCATTTCTATTGTAAATTTGGAAGAATAAGCGCATTCAATGGGCAATTTTGTTGGGCCTTGTCATACTTCTACTTAGAAATAGCAAACCTAACAAGTTATTTATGGAGTTCATGACTGTTCACTCATATTGAGCTGCTTGTCCACCAGGAACCCCAGGTCCCTTTACGCAGAGCTGCTCCCCAGCCAGATAGATCCCAGGCTGGGCTGTGCTCCAGGATTATGTTTTCCCAGGAGTAAGACCTTACATTTGTCTTTGTTGAACTTCATAAGGTTCTTGTTAGCCCACTTTTCCAGCCTATCCAGGACTCCCTGTAGGGTGGCTCTCCCTTCCAAAGCATCCACTTGCACACTCAGTTTGGTGTCATCAGCAAACTTCATCAGGGTACACTTGATCCCATCATCCAGATCACTTATGAAGATAATAAACAGCATTGGGCCCAATATCAATCCCTGGGGGACTCCACTTGTGACAAGCTGCCAGTTTGAAAAGGAGCTATTTACCACCACCCTCTGGGTGCGACCTGTCAGCCAGCTCCCCACCCATCACACAGACCACTTGTCTAGACCGTAACGCATCAGTTTCACTAGGAAAAGGCTGTGGGAAACCATATCGAAAGCCTTGGAGAAATCCAGGTAGACAATGTCCACTACTCACTCCACATCAACCGCACAGTTTACTTTGTCATAGAAGATGATCAGGGTTGTCAAGTACGATTTGCCTTTGGTGAATCCATGCTGGCTTTTCCCAGTCATGTGCTTCATTTGACTTGTGATAGCCCACAGGAGGATTTGTTCCTTAACTTTCCCATGAACTGAAGTAAGATTGATGGGCCCATAGTTTCCTGGATCCTCCTTTAAGACATTAGCCTTCTTCCAGTCTTCTGGGATATCTCCCGATCTCCGCAGCTTCTTTAAGATTATGGAGAGCAGCATCGCAACGGCATCAGCCAGCTCTCTTAACACCTTTGGGTGAATATTTTCAGGGCCCATAGATTTGTAGGGGTCAAGCTCCTGTAATAGTTCACATATCAGCTCTTCCTTCACTGGCAATGGGTCTGTGTTTGCATCAATCTGGATTTTTTTCCCAAGGTCTGGGGTCCAACAGTGTTGGTAAAGACAGAGGTGAAGAAAATGTTAAGAACTTCTGCCTTTTCAGCATTGTTGGTGACAAATTCACCTCTCCTGTTCAACAGTGGGCCAAGATTTTCCTTCTGTTTCTGCTTTTGTTTACAAACCGGAAGGACCCTTCCTTGTAGTTTTTGACATCTCTGGCAAATTTCAATTCGAGATGAGCTTTTGCTTTTCTAACTGCATCTCTGCATGCCCTTATAGTTCTCAGTGGGTATTTGTCTGCTTTTCCATCTCTCGTATGCTTCTCTTTTGCTTTTGAGCAGACTCAGACGCTTGCATTTAAGCCAAGGGGGTCTCTTGTTCCACCTACTTCCCTTACCTTTGGAGGGGATGAACTGCTTTTGTGCTTCCAGGAGAGCATTCTTGAAAAACTCCCAGCACTCACTAGCTCCTTTATCCTCCATGGAAGCTTCCCACGGAATCCCTCCCAACTGAGCTCTAAGCAAGCTGAAGTTTGTCCTTCTAAAATCTAAAACCTTAGTACTAACCTTCAGCGTGCTCAGCAGGATCCCAGACTCACAATATTGTGATCCCTGCAGCCAAGGCTACCACTAACCTAGATATTACAAAGCAGGTTTTCTTGGTTTGTCGTAGCAAGTCCAGCAGTGCCTCATTCCTGGTTGGCACATCTAACGTTTGTGTGAGGAAGCAGTCCTACACATTCCAGGAACCTGATGGATGATGTGAGCTGCTGCATTGTTCTTCCAACAAGTGTCTGAGTAGTTGAAGTCACCCATAAGAACCAGGTTCTGTTGACTCAGATCTTGCTTAAGTGACCCAAATATTGCTTCATTGGCCTTATCATCTTGGTTTGGAGGACAGTAGCAGATGCCTACTGTAAGATCCTCCTTGGAGACAACCCCTCTGATCTTGACCCAGAGGCATTTGATAGGGCTTCCACAATCAGTTGATTTCTATACATTCAAGGTTCTCCTCCTCTTCTTCCCTCCCCTGCCTGTCTTTACAAAACAGCCTATAGCCATCCATCACGATCCTCCTGTCATGTGAGTTGTCCCACTATGTTTCAGTTACTCCTATGATATCATAACTTTCTGACTGGGTGTGAAGCTCCAATTCCTCCTGTTTGTTCCCCAGGCTGCATGCACTGGTATACATACACTTGAGGTGATTGGTCTTCTGGTTCTCACCTTGGGAGGCAGCTAAGGAACATTTGTCGCTGCTTTGGTTGGCCTGGCTTATTCCCCAGTTGGTTGCAACGGCATGAGCACTGCCACTTTGGACCCTGCACCCCAAGTCCTTCAGTTTAAAGCCCGCCTCACCAAGTGGGCCAGCGTGATGCCAAAGATGTCCTTGCCTTTGGCTACTCAGTTTACTGCAGAAGTCTTTCTAGTTGCTGTCCTGCCTGCCTGCCTCCTCTCCTGAACTGAAGGCAGGCCCAAGCTCCTTCAAGTCCCAATCTACCTTCATACTGGTACGGCACGCTGTAATTTTACTGGCATACTTCATCCAAAAGTCTTTATTCCCTGCCCCTTAGTATAACTATACCTTCCAGTTAAACAGCACAAGACAGGTCTTAGACCTCCTGTCTTTTCACCTGTGCCTAGCAGGAAAGCAGAGGTATACAATTGTTCTCTTCCTCCTCTTCCAAGCTCAGAACATATTTTTTTTTAAATTTTGGTTCATTTTGCATTTGCTTTAAAAGCCAGCAGTGACAAAGATCTGAAAAAGTACTGAGGTATTCAGATATTTAAATGTTGTAGGGCAGAACATAGACTGTTGAGAGTCACCGTCAGCTGCCTGCTAGCCCTGGGAGCATGTATACCTGCTGCACTTGAATTATGGAAACATGGACTAGAGCAGGATTTGAAGCCCAAGCCTTTTCCCTCTCAGGTGAAATTCTGTATCAGTGGGCAGCAGCCTTTCTCATTAATATTCCCTTACCTGCTGACCAAGACACTTGCTTTGGAAGATGCAAATTGAAACTCTCTTAGACAAGACTTGGGTCTCCCAAATAGAAAATACTCTAGTCCCTGAGTTACTGTATGTAAGTTGGTATATGCCTACCTCCATTGTAAGACTAAAGAGCATTAGGTCTGAGATATAATGCATCCTCTTTGGCATTTTCCTGGGGACAAAGCTTAATTTCTGAATACCATATTTAGACATTTCATTGGTCTAACACTGGTGACCAATTCAGAGCTGTTGACTATTATACATTAAAAGACACATAAAAGCAAGGCACCATGATACCTAATAAGGTTTTTTGCATCTATTTTCCTCACCTGAAGCCTGAATCCATTCAAGCTAAGAAGCATGGTGACTTAACTCTAATAACACATTGAGACATTTCAAGTAATTCAAAGAAATCTGAGTAATGGCTTAACTAAGGTCAAAGTTTCTGATACTAAGCCTAATTGGGGGAAGAGAGCAGCTATTCAGTGTATCACTCATTTTCATAGTCTTTGCTTAAAAAAAAGCTAGTGAGAAGGAAGCAGAGTTTGATTTTGAGGCTCAAGATGGGAATGCTGGCATATTCCTTGTCTTAAGAAATGCTTTGATTAGACTGAGCCACCCAGATGGTCCTACATGACATGTCCCAGAGCTTTAAAATGCTAGACATCTCCTTTCATGTGAAAATTATGTTTCTGCTGTCATCCTTTCCCTTGCATATCTTTTTCCTACTCTTCTTCCTGACCTCTACTTTTTTTTCTTTCTGCTCCCTAAATATATCCCTCTCTCATGAGAGGAATGAGATACAAAATACCACTCAGGAGACAAAAGTCATCTTTTGGAAGATTTCCCATACTGATATATACAGGCAGAGAACTGTGTGACCACAGGACCCTTAGGCAGGGCAAGCATTTCTTCTCTCTGGTAAGAATTATATGCTGTTTGTTGCATGTGTCTACAGGGATATCAATTCCTTGTTGTGCACAATTCTGTATTTCTAACCGCTCAACAACACCTCGCATTTCTAATTCTTTCCCCGTTGCTCTCTCAAACATGGCTGCTACCCCTTTCCATGAGGCTCTTCACTGATACATAATGCTAGAACATTCGATCTAACAGAAACTATACGCAAAGTAGAATAAATTTGGACAACTCCTTCAATGTTAAAAGATTTTACATAGCCCCTTGGTATAAAACTGAACTGTATTAATATGCTACAGAACTTGGGAAAAGTCAAGTATCATTACAACACTATTATTATTGAAGAGAAAGGAAATAGATTTAATCTTAAATATATTAACATGCAGAAAATTGAAAACTTTCTGAAAATATTTTATCAGTTATTAATTACTATATATCAAACCATTCTGCAGTAAATGTTCACTTACAGACTTCCATGCCAGCTTAACCTGGAAAAAATTTTGGAATGTTACACCAAAATAATGGTTACTCAAAGTCACCTGACAAGTGGCCAAGACTGTTATGAGCAGGGTCAGGTATCAAAGCAAAAAATGAAACACTTCACAAATCTGGCACTTTTGCAATTACATCTACAAGAAGAATTTCCAGAATAACTGCCCTCTTTTTTTAATCTGGAAGGAGTTTCAACAGGATAGGGAACAGAGTATCTGATCTTTCCAAAATCATTACCATGAAGACATTTTGCCATACGATTTGCACTGAGATGCAGCAAGGGCTCACGACAAATCTTTAAACGAGGAAAAACTTGGGTTCTATTACAGACTGAAATCTCTAACTTGTTCTTATTGAAATCTCTAACTTGTTCTTTAGACTGTGGACAATTTAGGGAGATCCATATGATAAGGAAAGAGCATAACATCCTTTCACCTGTGAATGAAATGAAACACCTCCTTCAGTACTGAGGTCAGTCTACCAGCAGGATAACAGAGAATTTGTTGACAAATTAAAAGCAGTTTGGAGATAAGCATGAAAATGTGCAGAGACAAAGAAGTCTTCTGCCTAATAGAAGTTTTAGTATCATGTGGAAATTCAGGTCAAAATGGTAAGTTAAAACTTGCTTGTTTAGATTTCAAATTGACAAAGAAATATTCAAATCACTGATTTACTGAAAAATAATTAATTACTTTGAGTTGTATTTAAATAATTATTAAATGCTTTGCAGCACAAAAGCATGGATTTGTTCCCAGTGCAGAAGAGAAAGTGTGTCTGGGAAACTTCAGAAGTAACTTTCCTTTCTCATAGAATCATAGAATCACAGAATGGCTTGGGCTGGAAGGGACCACCCAAGGCCATCTAGTCCAACCCCCCTGCGGTGAGCAGGGACCCCTTCAACTAGATCAGGTTGCTCAGAATTTCTCTGTTGGGTTTCATGATGTGAGGCAGGATGCTCATTGAACTTTCTCTCAGGAGGAAGAGACCAAAAAAAAAACCAGGTACAGATGGAAGGAAGAAGGTCAGGAATGTGAGAGTGACATGGGAAACGGCAGTTTATCTAGACATATGATTTCTTCTTGAAACCTAGCAAAAATCTGCATTAATAATGAAATGGTATCAAAGGACTCTAAGGAAGGATTAAATCAATTAATTAGGTAAATAACATGGACCAAATCCTGAATTAATTTTAATAAGAAACTATTTTTTCTTCTAACAGTCATGTTAAGAAGAGGAAATTCAAGAGGCCCTTGGAATTATTCAACCAACGAGAAAACAGAAAAGGAGACATGAAGTTGGATGAAAAACAGTTCATTAAGTATTAAAACCTAAGCTAATCTCCCAGCCAACCTGGCAGAAGCCCCATTACTTGACATACGTGCAGCTCCGTTTCACCAAATTCTCAGACCTGAGAAGCAATGCTATCAGACTTTCTGATGTGCAGCACAGGGATTTACCTTTAAAAGTTACTTCATACATTTGGCCTTGACACTTCTCAGCCGAAAATGAGGTGGCCTTTAATATATAACTTGCTCTGGCTGACATGTGTTGCCTGGTATGAAATTAAGGAGTTCACTTTCCACCACCTCTTTTCTATTTCTGAAAACTCTATCACTTGTTACTAAGCATCCCATAACTGCGTTCCTAACAAAGATTACACTGATATTTCTGTCCAGCTACATGTCCTGCAGGGCTGTTCTGCGGTCTTCCGATCAGTAAAAATGTAATAACATTTTCACATAGTCAATATTTAATTCTGTAAATGCAACTGGTAGTTGTAATCTAGGTTATTAACCACACAGTGATTTATGATGGAGGGCAGACAGTGGAGGGGTGCAGAGCACTAGGAAGGTCCTCTGGTGACAATAAAAAAGTTATAAATTTCATAGCTCTGCCTGAGAAATGTATTTATATCCTATATTAAGAATAGCTTTTTATAAATTTTAATGATCCATGTTATTAATGGTGCTGTCATCATTACTGCCTGTGCAAGACTGCAGTCTTTTTTTCCCTCTTATACTTTTCCATCAGCTGAAGGTCTTATATTTTTTAAAAAGCACTTATTAGCTGTTTGCCAAAAAATCTTTAAGAGTTATAAGTCTATCTTTGTTTCATTGGACTGCAAAGACTGCAAGGAATATTTTGCATAAAGTTTTACGGCCAAGGCAACGGTTGGGCTAATTGGACAGAAAACAATTGCTTCTCTATCATGTTTACAAAGCCTAAGTCAATACACAGGAATAAAAGTAGCACCATATCAAAAGGAGGAATTTATACATGAAAAATGTTCTTAAATAGTGTAGTATACAGTGTTGGGTAACTAGAAGATAGACAGTTATATATCAAAGATCCGATAAAAATATATATGGTAACATGGACTCCATGTACACTCAAAGAGACAGCAGCAGTATTTACAAATAAACCACATTTTCACTTGTTTTACATTATTTTAGAATGCTCTGACCAAGTTTGCCAAGGGAAGGCAGTCTATGGCACTGCCTGATATTTGAACAACTTTCCCATTTATCTGATCTTCATACAAGAATATTAGAAATAAAAAAAGAAGTTTGGGAATGGAGGAAAAGACAAAAGGAAAAGAAAACAGGGCAGAAGTAGCACCATTTCAGCTCTAAGTGTTTCTCATTAGTCATCTCTAAAAGCAGAAGCAGACTCCTACAGCAGCCATCTGCTTTACCTCTCTCAAGGATGGAGACAGGTTTTCTAAGACTGTCAGAAGTCAGATGGTAGCCAGCATCCCTCCTGCCGTAGGAAGCCAACAGAATAAAAATGGTACCTAAACATCTGATCTGTGGACAACGAAGGAAGGGATGGAGTTCTGGCAGATGCATTCAGTAGGAAGAAACACAGCTGTATACGATTGTGTATGTAAGTCACGTAGGTCCCCTGACTTACAAGCATTGGTATTTTTAATCATAAAATCATAAAAATAAAGCATAGCCTTATGGGCTATCAGGCGCTCTGATGCTTTGGTGATAGCAGTTGTACAGTTCAGGTAGACATATTAAAGAGGATATATGAGTTGGAGCAAGGTCCTGTGGTATCATATGCCTGCTGTTTAGTTTTAAATTATTCACCAAAAAAGGAACAATGAACACTATCCTTGCAATCTCCAAGCAAATGTAAGTATCTGCTATTTTACAGGTATTAGTATCAATTATGATTTTTTCAAGCATGAAAACAAATTTGCAACACTGAGCCACTATTTTCCACAATTATTCTCCTTTGAAAAGAGCTTATTTATCATTTTTTGTCTCCTTTATTTTGATACCAACTCTCTTTCAAGTTGATACAGTAAAAGTGATTTTTCCCCTTGTCTTTCAGCTACTTTTCTTATTGCTGGGATAGGAAACATGAATATTGCTAGTTAGTAAAGCTGACATTCCACTGCAAATACCGCATTTCACATTTCCAGCTCAACTTGAATTGTTTTCTCACCTCAGTACCTATGAGTTATAGACTAAACACTATTCTTTTCCTATTTTATTTCTATCTCATATTGGCTTCAAGTGTTAGATGCTCACCCTAACTCAAGGTAGAACAGAGCAGAAAGTGTAAGTGCCAATCAATCCGAATTCAGAGGATGAGTAAGGAGTAAGACACTAGACAAAGTGATTTCACTGAAGACAGAAAAGAAACCTTAAAGACCACAATGGTAAAGCATCATTTCACTGATCTAAATGCAAACAAAGTTCCATTATCCAGAATCCTAGCACAGTATTAGAAGCTTACTTCAAATTTGCTTTCATAAGAGAGGATTTTCCATGCCATTCCTAATCTGAGAAAAAACATCCTCTCTAGTGCAAAAAGAAAATCCAGTCTTCCTGCAGCCTAGTTCTTTCTTTCTTAAGCAAACTGCTAACTCTATCATACCATATTCCTGTAAACTCATAAGGAAATTATTTTAAATACAAATGCATCTTCATTTACTAGAAACTCTTCTTAATGAAATCAGCTGTTAAGCCAAAAGAACAAAAAGTGCAATTCATTTTTAATAGGCACTATTCTATGATTCTTTTTTTTTTTTGACAAATAGGAACTGCATAGTACTTAATACATGTTAATGCTTACCTGAATTTCTGATGGTTGTTTATAGCAATGTAATAGGGATGTTGAATACTATTTTGGGGAGACTGAATAACTGTGTCCTGGTTTCAGCTGGGATAGTGTTAATTGTCTTCCTAGTAGCTGGTACAGCGCTGTGTTTTGGGTTAGTATGAGAAGAACGTTAATAACACCCTGATGTTTTCAGCTGTTGCTAAGTCGTGTTTAGACTCAGTCAAGGACTTTTCAGCTTCTCCTGCCCAGCCAGCAAGAAGGCTGGAGGGGCACAGGAAAGTTGGGAGAAGGGGACACAGCCAGGACAGCTGACCCAAACTGGCCAACGGGGTATTCCATACCATGGGACGTCATGCCCAGTGTATAAACTGGGGGGAGTTGGCCTGGGGGAGAAGCACTGCTCGGGCATTGGTCGGCGAGTGGTGAGCAATTGCATTGTGCATCACTTGTGTTGTATATTCCAGTCCTTTTATAGTTATTGTCACTTTATTGTTGTTATTAGTGTCATTGACAGTTTCTTCTTTTCTGTTCTATTAAACTGTTCTTATCTCAACCCATGAGCTTTACATTATTTTTCTGATTCTCTACCCCATCCCACTGGGGGGGGAGGGGGGAAGTGAGTGAGCGGCTGCGTGGTGCTGAGTTGCTGGCTGGGGTTAAACCACGACACACTGATAGTTAATGACTACTATGTCACACACAGGATGCCTCAGTTTATAGTATCCATCTCAGCAAGATCAAGGAAGAGAAGGACTATGAATTACTAAGGAATAAGTCTGTTGGAATGCTTTTCTAAATTAAACTTTTTACAAAAAAGTTTGCCTAAAACTCCAGAAGCAGGAAATTCATTAATTCTTAAGCAAAGCTAATAGAATTTGGCATCAGTCTGGATTAGGAAAAAAACCTATTTTGTACTTCATGATAAATCACTTTCAGAACATAACACCATGCAGTGTAAGAATACTTAATAGTGCTTTTCTGATTCATGAATGAAAAAAGCTTTTATTCAAGGTGTACAGAGTACTCTATTGATTTAAGTAGTGAGTATTTAGTCTAACTTTCCCTTAAATGACTACAAAACAGGAGGTTTTCCCTCCAGCTAACAGCATCATCTCAAAATGTAATGTATAGTTCCAGGACATCTGCACTTACTCATAGATGCTACTGTCTTATTTTATGGAGTAAGCAGGCAAAAGAACCAATATCATAGATGAAAAGGTGATGTGCTAGGGCCACTTATTGTGAAGTCGGATAAAGCAAAGCAAGGCAGGAGCAATGATCCAGCAAAGGAAACAGGACTGCATCTTGGTGGGAACAGTTTGTTCCACCTGAGTTCTGTGTTTTAGCTAACTTAAAATATAAACGAAAATGTGATACTGATTGATACATATTTGAAAGCGGAAGGGAGAAGAAGCAAGGAGAAAAGCGCTTTCTCTGTTGTTACGTCATATGAAGGTACTCTAGAAAGAAAGCATCAAACTGTGAAAAAAACCCTGAAATGTCAGGGAACCTCACTGTAATTCTAGAAGACTTCTTTGAAAGCTTCCACTAGCATTTTTAGAAGTAAGCCCAGACGTATTCACCACCTCAAGGGGAGGCAGGAGGCTTCCTATTCAGCAGACAGAGAAAGTGACAAAACAAAAAATGTGATCAGCAAAAGCTGGCTTGCTTACTGGGAAGCTGCTGAAAGTGCACAATGGGAAGCATCAAGGAAAGTGTGACTTGAGCCCATTTAAGAAGGAGTTTTCTGGGAAAAACATGAATCTCTGATACTCAAAGCCATAACATTTTTGTCCAGCCAGCCCTTTCTCACAAAGCATAGGTGTTGGAGGAGGTTGGTAACCCCCTCTCTCATAACAGCATCTTGTTTGCAACAGTGGTTCCTAAACACACCAGCCCATGGTAAACTATATTTCTTGGTGATCATTGCATCCCTTACCAAACTTGAGGTTCAAACACTTCTACAGCCCTGATGCAGAGCTTGTAGATGGCTAGTAACCAAAGGACCACATCCGGAGGGGCCTCTGACAGAGGACCCACCCAGGCTATAAGAGAGTTCCACTGCATAACAGAATTGAAATCTGCACCTTCCCTTTCCCAGGGCATTTTTATAACCGCCAGGCTATACGTACTGTGTCCCTGGACGGGGATGCTCTGTGTTCCATCTCACACTGATTCCCCTTTTTTCAAAGATTTTCTGTCTCTCCTACTGATTCCTCAAAACTACTGTTCATTTGCTTATTCATTTACTTTTCCCTTCTACTAATGGAGTCTGAAACGGTGAGGAATACGACTTCTCGTTGTCTACCCTTGCAGAGGAATGCTGTCTAGCAGTTGTCTTAGGGGGATTACAGCAAAAGGACCTATTCGAATAGAGCTCTGGAAGTCTCACTGAAATCTTGCCTTAACTATTAACTTTGCAGCCTTCCATGTCCTAATCTGTTCTGCCCTCCTGTATCTTTTAAGCTTATTTCCCTTCAGTCTCCTTTTCTTTCTTTTTCTCCTTTTATTGCGCCTGCTGTTTCCCTATATGCTGTCACTGTCCTAACAGAAATGGAAACAAGGCTCTTCACATTTGTCAAATGACTTGTCTGCTGTGGTTTTCTCTATAATTCTCTTCCATTTTATCTGCTTTGTCATTTCAGATAACAACCATTTTTCTGCAAGGAATATGTCTATATTTGTTAAGAAAGCAGTTACACTATTTTGGGTACTGCCACAACCTAAATCATTATCATTATCTTTTTGAAAGAATTCTACAGATATATATATGCATATATATTCATATACATACATATATTTTCAAGCCCCAACAGCCCTTCCATTATTTATGGGAATGAAAATCTGGGGTGACTTCCAGAAACTACACAAGAAATAGATGAAGAGTGCCAGATCCCACATTGGCAAGTAAAAAAGGACAGCCACAAATCCTCATCCTCCCATTAGAATGACGGAAGAGTTTCAAGACAAAGAAAGAATAACTGGACTGAACTAACTCATACATGCTGAGGGCTGAGGTGAATGGGTACTTTTCTTTTTTTGTTAATGTAATGGCTTGGAGATTTTGTTTTCTTTTAAATAAGTAACTGGAAAAAAGAGCGAAAATGACAAATACGAGAAAGAACTGACTGTATTAATGAAAGAAGAAAGATCTGGAAAAAAAAAAGGCAGCCTGACCACAAAAACCTTGTCGTGGTCCAGAAGGACCCAGTAGAATCTGTGATGAACCTCCCTTTGACTTTGGTGGGACTCTTGCAATATTCCAAGCAGCAAGAAATGGAAAAGATTTTAACACAGCCAGTGGACAAACAAACACATCAGCTGTGTGCTCCACCTACTATCATCTATTTCTCTGCACTTCTTTCTGAAATCCATTTAAGTCCCAATTCTGCAAATACATGCTTAATATTATGCAACTACTGAGATCCACCACAGTCTGAAATGCTATATTTTCAGATAATCTAAATTACTCACAGTAAAAGCAAGATCAGGACTTGCAGCTATAAGCTCTTTACAGCAGAAGTCTTAAATACCATCCAAGGCCTTGAAAATCTGTACTGACTCAAAGAGCGGGACTAGGATAACTCCTTCAAATTTCATTCCTACCGTTTGTAAGTCCTACTTCACCCTAAGATGCATTTTATAAACAAAATAGCAATGATAGATGGCTTTTGTGGAGTGTTTAGCATCTCTTCTCTAATACCACTCTGCCTAGCTTCCAAGTGCATTTAAGACTGAGAATTTATCTACTGCTTCCGCTTTGCTGGTCATAGATATGTGACAGCCTTCTTACTGCCCGAGCAGTAGAGTTTGGAGATAGAATGACTACTGCAGAGGTGCAACAGACAAACCTCCCTTCTACAGTCACAGACCCAGAAAAATAAGAAAGTAACAGAGCTCACTGACTACTGTCATTTCATTCATCTTCCATGTTCTGCCAGTACTAACCAGTTGCTGGATAGATCTGTGTAGGAATCAGTCAACACATTGGCAGTCCTGCAGTCTACCACCCAGTTGAAAATGTTATATTCAAGTGAAAGGTGTTCCAGGAATTCCTGAATTTAAATTTAATGAGAGAGCAGGAAAACGTAAAATGTGCCATTAAAAGTCAAAATTTCTGCTAAATTTGAGTTTCTCAGATGCAAAGTAATTTACAAATGAGAACTATAAAGGAATGTTATTTTCTTGTATTTCAACATTTTTTATTCCACCAAGTGTTTTTTAATTATTATTCTACTTACAGCATTTAGAGATTTACAATATACTTCATTGCGTCTTAAATTATATTTAAAAAAATTGAAACTATTCAATACATTAATCCCAAACATGGCAGTGACCTTATTCAAATCCAGTCAAACACTGAGAATACACCTGAATTCCAGGACAGATATGTCTGAATTATCTACTGCTTCTTCACGTCTTTTTCTATGGAAGAGACCTCATTTTGACTTATTTCAAATAAGAATGAACACTTAGCATTGTTATAATCATAAAACAAGGACCTTTCATCTGTACATAATCCGAATGTTCCAGGAAAAATAACAGATATGCAAAAACAGATCTTAAAAATTGAGTTGTTTTTTTCTTGACTAATTTTTCTCTTTATCATGTAAATATACTGTCTTATCATTGAAAAAGACATACACTGACTTTTAAAAGTCTAATCAACATTTTTTTTACTATTACTTAGGCTAAAGCCTCATAGAATATGCTTGTTCTTTGGATGTTTCAGTAGGAAAAGAACTGGAGATTGATTCTGCAAATCCATATCCAGCGCTACTAGGGCACGAGCACTCCGCAGTTCATATCACGGTCCTGCAACCCTAATCATCCAAAGTGAGGAAGCCACATTGGTTCAGCAAGGTAATAGTGCCCACCTGCTTCTCAGCTGACACGTATTCAGACCTAGCTACATTGCAAGCCATGGACAAGGACAGTGAGAAAACACTGAGATAAGAAACAGTCCTAAACTAGCTATTACAAACAATCAGTTTAGACTCAAGTCAGCCTGGCACTGATCTTAAAGAAACTTTGCAGTAAATAAATATGGAGTGTAATTCAGCTCTCGCAGCAGAGTAAGGTGGGATATACTCTCTCAAGTCAAGGGATTTACATGAGTGAAATCAAGTATAAAGGCAGAAAGAATCAGTAATGCAGTGCCTAAAAATAAATAAATGTTTGAGAAATTTTTGAGAATGGGCTCAGAAGATACATTCTTTTGGCTACACTGAGTACATTAAAAGAATAAACACCTACACATACTGTTACCTCATTCATTAAAACTTGACATCATAGAATCGTAGAATTGCTTAGATTGGAAAAGACCTGTAAGATCATCTAGTCCAATCATTTAACCTAGCACTGACAAGTCCCCCACTAAACCATGTCCCTAAGTACTACATCTACAAGACTTTTAAAAACATCCTTAAGAGTTTGTAGCAAAGCATGGACTTTGGTGGGACTATTGCAGGTTTACCTTCTGCTGTTCCTAGAAATGCTCACCCAAACATGATCTCTGGAAGCTTCACTTTGCGTAGACATAAAAAAGCTCATGACCCCAGCAGCTCATGCCCTCAGCATCCTGTCTCCTCTTGGCATCCTTTAGCTCCTCACAATTTCTACATTGGAAGAAGTCTGAATGCATACTGTGCTTACAGAACAATCATCCACATTTCATTTCAGACTGTGGGAACAGAGTTTAGGAGGCATGCCTATCTGGAGAAAGTGAGAAACGGAGTATCAGAAGCCTGGCGTGTGAACAGAGCACAAGAACAGGGAGAAGCATTGGTTTGGGACTCTTGGCCCAGAGTTTCTTCACTGGGTAAGGGCTCAGACCTCAGGACAAGGTCAGGCTGTAAGCTAGTATTTGTCAAGAGCCAGTGCCAAATAAAACTGCTTTTTGAAAGAGGTACCATTCTTTGCTTTTACCTTTTTGTTGCCATTGCTGTTGAAAACAGCCTTTTTTAAGCCTCATCTGTGGGCACACCATCCCTAGCTACATAATTCAAGTTTACTGCAAAACGAGTCAAGCATGGCCACATTACTTTTGCCCATATGATTTAGCTTTTTAACATTTTCAGATCTCAGAGGCAGGTCGACAGTCCCTGCAATGTCAGCAGAGCAGTTTTGCAACTCCACCCATGAGCTGTGTTTACACATACGGAGCCACACTCTTTGTATAAAGAGCAGAACTTATCTTGAAGGCAGAATCCATTTTTCTAGCTTGGCATCTCAGGCTTTTTCTGCAGTAGGACTTCTCCTGTAGAGTAATAGCTCTTACTACGATGAGAACGTAACGGCTTTAGAAAGCCTTCTGCTGGATCAGCTACAACAGGGAAGCTACTGACTGCAAAAGCAGCTCCGCTTCAGAGTAGAAGAATCTGAATAAAATGTAGCTGTGATTTTTTTTCTTTGCACCAACTCTTTTAGACTTTGCTCATTTCTGCAACTGTTCTATTACAGCAGTTGCAGAAGTGCCTGAATGACAAGGGTATGAGCAGCAGGAGGACAACCCATTATACCTGGCAGAAGTAGAGCCCCCAAGTGACTATCTGAATGCTTGATAATATCCACAAAATGAATGAAGTATTTTTTATTACTATTATTTGCACCTATAATCAAACCAATAGTAAATATGACCAGATCACATCTACATAACGGGTCCCGCCTGTTAATAAAGAGATAATTACAATACTCAACATACTTGTGAGAACATGCTGTCTTGATAATTATGATATTTGCTCCCTGGTATTAGATAATGTAAGAAAACAAAAAAGATTGGAAAACCACTGGCTTCCATGTGCTCTGTAGGTGTGTATAATGCTGAGAAAATAATTTAACAGATCTCTGGTATTGCAAGTGTAATTCTTTATCTGTCTTTCCAGTACCATAACAATGATGTAGTTCATTAAAGTATACGAGTAAACGAAAGAGCTCTTACATCATTGGTAGGCTACATGTCAGAAATCATCTTTATTGATCAGAAACACTAGGATAACAGAGAAAGCTAGAAAAAGGTGTCATTTTAAAGGCGTGTTTAAGCCTTGTAAACATCTCTGAAAAACACCAGTGCTTGATTCTGATACTCATACCACATTCTTATTCCTGTATGAAGTCTCAGACAATTCTCATAAGTATTTAACAAAAGAATATAAAAACTGGTCAGACCAGGGGCACAAATTATATCTGGTCTCTCATGGGAATGAGGAATGGATGCCTAAGCACAACAGAATAGTGACTGCACAAGGGTTCTTCCCACAAATGCCATTCCATTTGCAACATCAGCCTTCTGAGCCAGAGACAGTATCCTTATACTTAACAATCCTTTTCATTTTCATTCTCTTTTTCACTCTTTTGCATTCACTCAGCTGTTCACCTCTTGAATTCTTGTAAATACTTTAGCACTAATAGCATCCTCAGGTGGAAGTTCCTCAGGCTAGATATATGTTGTGACAATAACAGGGACATTTGCCCCATTTGTTTTGAAGAGGTCCCAGGCCATTTTACGCTGACAGCCCCTAGATCGTGTATTGGAAGAATAAGCAAATAACCAAACTTTATTCACCATCTCCAGGGTTTCATAGACATCTTCTCTGTTGCATCTTCTTTCAAATCTCCTTTTCTCTGAGCTGAAGAGTCCCACCCAATTAAGATGTTCCTTATGCAGAGCTATTCCATGTATTTGACCTTTTTTGAAATGAGGAGGGGTGACAGAAAGAATCTGACTCCTCACAGTTTTCAAGATGTAGGGCATCTACATGTGTATTTACACAGTGACGCAATGTTTTGTGTTTTACCTTGTGTTTTCTTTCTCTTTCTGGTAAGCCTTAACGTTTGATTAGGACTCATTGCACTACCGAGCACTGAACAGACTTTTCACAGAACTAGGTCTTAAATTCAAAATCTCCTTCTAAAGTGGTAATGGTCATCCCAGAGCTGAGGATCACAGTGTTTGTAACATTAGGACTTTTCATACTGTAAAATTTCCCTGAGAAGGCATAGGTCATCTTCAGAAATCTGCACCTGTTATCCTTAATGTGTTTTGGAACTGACTTTGGTTTGTAGGGGTGGTGAGGTGGATAGCACGTTAATTTAGTATTCCAGTTAAGGGTAAAAAAAAAGTCAATATAGGATGAGATTTGAGGCTCATTCAGAGGAGAGAAGAGCGTTGTAGCATGTGTCATGAGACAACATAGTGTCTTTTTGTGAATATTCACTCAGCTGCTACCATCAGTTATAGAGCACTTATGAACAAGGTCTGCTTTTCAAGTAAATAAACCTAGAGAAGAACACGTAAGAAAAGCATTAGGGACAAATGGAGACTGTACATTGAACCTTAGCAATGAAACTGAAAAATGCAAACATCCTCAAAAGATCTCTGTAATAATGATAATAATGACAACAACAACAAGGTAAGATAAAATGGTAAGATTTATTCCTTGGTCAGCAATGGGTTAATATCCCATTTTGCACAGGACAAAAAGAATGTCTGAACAGTTCATTGTAAACATTTAAAAACACTTCCAAAATAACATTGCTGCAATACATAGGGCAGAGTACACAACTGTGTTCAGGCTCATTCATTGCTCAAGAACCGGAGAGGAATGCACTAAGGATATGACTGTATTTTTCTTGGTCCTAGAATAATTATTATAGCTGATAATAACTCTTTATTATAATTGCACCTGAGTAATTATCCAGGCCACAGACACATCGAGCGAGGCATTGTATGAACGCAGAAAAGCTGCCCCCTGTTTCAAACAGCTTACAACTAAATTAAACAAGATATATGAAAATGACAGGAAGGAATAAAATTCACAAAGTGAACAGGATGCTTGCAACAAACGTCAGCCCATGACTGCTTTTCTTGGGGGGAATGAGAGGCAATTAAGCACAGGCGTGGCGTATAGAAAGAAAAGAAGAATGGAAACAGCAGAAAAGGTAGGACCAGTAGTGACTGAGTGAGGCTGAGGTGAAGGACACGATATAATTAGAAATAAATTCAGCAAAGGGCAGGGACACCCAGATGAGAACCGTAAAAAGTTTGCTGTGGCTATGTCCACACACAGACGTTAGGACACCTCAAAGCTGTCCCCTACGAAAATGTCCGGAGATGAACCGCTCTCACACTTTGACATCACGGGCTGTTTGGGCATGCCTGGCACAGGCACACTGCCCACACTCAAAGGGCTCGACAGGCTCCTTGGGCTACCCTGTACCTGAGACTCGGTCATGCCTTCTAGCAGAAACAGGAAGGGAAAATATGAGCAAGGAACGGGGATCCATGAGTAGCAGGCAGCCCTACCATCTGCGTCTTCTGTACCCTTCATTCACGAGATTGGACGCTGCCTGCACCCGCTCCCATACCCATCCCCTTCCTCAGAGGCCAGGCGTGCCCCAAAGAAAGGAGCAAACAGTGTCCACGAGCAAAGAAGAGGCTGGGGCAAGTGCTCCATGAGTATGTTATGTCCATGCAACGTCAGAAAGGTACTACGCAACCTGAGACACGCTGTTTCAATAATGCCACCCTGCCAAGGCTGTCCTTGAGAAGGTCAGCAAAAAGGGCCCAGCTGGCCCCATCTCCAGCATGCAGTGATGTTTATGGCATGGACAGAGACATTTTTAGTGCGAGCCAAGTGCCAAGTTTGCTTCTGCGTCTTGGCCGGCTTCCTGAAAGACAATTTCCCAGGCCAAACTTCTGACCTTGAGAAGCCGAGCCTGTAACAAAAGCACCAGCTTGAACCTAATCCTTCCAGGGCTGTGGGCTTTGCGATGTCCGAGACGCACATAGGCTTCATGTTGCAGGATTTGGAATCTTGTATTTTGCAAGGATGGTTGTGGAACCTAAAAAGCTCCACTGCTGTTCAGTTTTTATCAGG
This sequence comes from Sagittarius serpentarius, assembly GCA_034782735.1. Taxonomy (NCBI): domain Eukaryota; kingdom Metazoa; phylum Chordata; class Aves; order Accipitriformes; family Sagittariidae; genus Sagittarius; species Sagittarius serpentarius. Next base: position 13,900,492 of record JAVKLA010000047.1, on the reverse strand, counting down.
TCTGTGACTGTTCTTAACGCAGCCCGGTTGCTCAGATACACAGATCCAGTCAGGCCAGCATCGGCTGATAGTGGGACAGAACCGTATATCCAAGCAGGCACCTGAAAACACCCTGCAGGGTAGCTGGCAGCGGGTTCGGGCAAGCATGCACCAGAAATGTGGACTGGGCCCTAAGCAAGTGAACATTATCTACCTTCTTAGACTAGGCAAATTTTAATTGCCTGGCAATGTTAGTCACGATGATCAGCTATCCGCGTCGGAGCAGGAACTTCAGTGGTGCAAACGCTTTGTATACGAAATGCAATGCGCTCAGGTTGCGTCAAGGGGGGGCAGTGACGTAGAAGGGCTGTTCCTTCAAGCAGCTCCTTCCAGCAGCTTTTTGCTTCTCATGATGTGTGGCTGCAGCCCACTTCCCCTTCAACCCGGTGCATGCACCTTTCCAAGAAAGATTGTCTGGGTACCTCTTTGTGGTACATCTATTTTGCTCCAGCTGAGGCCACTGAGTGATGTCCCAGAAGGCACGTGTTCTCTTCTGGATCTGGAGAAGTGCTGTGAAAAACATAACCCCAGATTAATCCAATTTAACTGTTTCTAAGTCTCTCAGGAGGCCTCACCTTCAGAATGGGTAATAAAGGACTCAAAATTATTCTTATTATGTCTCTGCTCCGTGAAAAAATACACATTCCCTGCATGAATTTAAACAAGATGAGCTTTTCACACAGTGGGTAAAACCATGGCCTCCTGAAAATCAACAGTTGTTTTAACAAGCAATCCAAAACTTCATCTTGTATCTCTGTAGTGTTCTGTCAAGTGGAAAAAAAACTCCACTGAAATTCAGGCTTTAGAAAAGAACTGGGGAGGTAATAGTAGCTGAGGGGATAGCACAGTCTTCTCCGTGGCCAAAGGGAAGCTTCCTGACCATTTATGCATTACTCCAGGCAATGCTTGGATCTTCTTGAGGGAAAGCGATGAATGTAACTTTGAGTGAAAATGAAACATCTCTTGAACTCATTTAGTCTGACAGAAACTTGTACATACATTACATCAGACTTTCTCAAGCTGAACACCATGGAGCAGAAGCATGCAGCAGGAAACATCTCATGGTGTGTGGAGAGGTGGCTCACCACAGACTGCTGCCTCTGTTTTATAACTACTAAGGTGGATTTGAAGAAGCTGAGAGTTAATGGGATGTTTGTCTTAATATAAGAAAGAACTGTGAAAGAAAACCCTGAAAATGCTAGAGGAGAAGTCTGTAAGACTAATTCTTGAGCAGGCAAAGTGCTCTATAAAAAGGCCTGGGAATACTTATAGAAAAAAAGATTTTCAAAATTTAATACCTCTAAATGGCTTATTTCATTACAATAATGTCAAGGAGTCTTTTATATGTCTTGATTACTACACAGCCAAGTCTTAAGAAAAATGAAACCATAGATTGTGCTACAACATAGATATTATTCTTTATATTTATACATTTTTTACTTAATTTGTGAATTAAAACACAACATTTTTGGCTGTCTTTTTGCCCCATTAAATAAAGAAACAGTGCCTGGTTTTTCTCCAGACAAAAAACATTGCTCTGAATTGTAAAAATTGCTTTTGTTCAATAATAGATAAAGATTGAAATTACATTATTTTGCCATACCCCTTAATAGAATATAAATGGCATAACAATAATAACAACAATAATAACAATAATATCACTGTCTTCAGATGTCTTTTTTTAGTTTAAAAAAAGTCCGTTATTTTTTTCAGTCAAGATGCAGAATATGGTTTCTTTTGGGATTTGGGATTTTCTTTCTTTTTTTTTCTTTGAGAAGTTTAGTCTTAAGTGGCACTGAATTTAGCATTATATATTCAACAAACGTTTATCGTTTTTGTGAAAACTGCAATTCTTGGCATATTTTCTTCAATTATATCAACCATAAACACGTTATGTGGGTGTGCAGTTATTTGGTTCATTTGTAAACACGGGTAGTAAAATATCTGTATGGCAATACCTCTTTGTGTGCAGAGTATTCATGTTATTTCTTCCACTGGAGTTTGCTCATTAATCATGGTGACAGCTGATACTTTTTTCACTGGCATGAGATATACAGTTGTTAAAAAATTTGTTATGGAGCTTAATATTGTCATTTATGATATGTGCAAAATAGAGACAACCCTCATGGAGAAACTAATACGACAAATATTGATACCAATGGCAGATGTTTCTTCTCTCACAACAAGTGGAGACCTCTTTGAAAGGCACTAAGGTGTTAAATGCAAAGACCACAGACTTTTATAAATGCGTAATGCAGGTGTACTCAAGAAATTCTTGTCATATAAACTCGAAATCATTTAAATGACACTAGATATCTTAAAGGTGTGTAGATGCAAAAGTTCTGTTCTAAATAGGGTAGCATACGCATACAGAAGTGGAATAATTAATTTAACCAAATATGCTATGTCTTAGAAAAAAATAATTGCAATCAAAGTATCAGCTGATATTTGAAGAAAGGGGTGAGGCTATAAAGTGTGATCCGGTAAGGACATGCCATCCTTGTGGAAGAGGAGTAAAAGCTGAAAACAGATCAACTTCAGAGTTCCCTAACTGGACAGCAGGAAACAACCATAAAGGATAAACTCACAGATTAACCTAGTTTAGATTTCACTTTGACAGGATCCTCCATATTAAATGTATTATACAGTAGTGTTACAAGAAAAAGAATGATAAAACATTTGGAGCCAGTGACCTCCTCCAGGGGCCTGAGGTGGATGAAAACCAAGAAAAGTTTATGAAAAAAAGCTCAATGAGTTTAAAAGAGCAAAAGTAAACTGTCAAAGGAAGTCTCAGGGTCAAATTGGGAAAAAAACTGGCTTCTGTACAAGAAGGGGAGAAAGTGAAACAAAAGTAGCCTCTTTTCTATTTCAGTCAAGCTCTTGTCACAGATACACTAGGCCACCCCAGAAAGAATTCAGCCTTCCCAGGCTCCTTCTGTGCTAGTGCAACTATGCATTTTGGGTCAGAATCAATTTCCTCGGATACTCATAACTAAATTCAAACAGTTAACAACTCTCCAGCTTGTATTTTCTTTATTTTATATAAACCTTGAGGTGTTGCTGTATGAGGACTATTAGGGATGCCTGGGAAATTTAGTACCACTTTATTTTGTACTTCCTGTCTTTGAAAGCGTCACCAGGAAGTTTTGCCTGTCAGAGAAAAGACTATTTTAATGCATCATGACCAAAGGAGGAGCGAATGTGTCTGTTAAAAGAGTCAAGAACCCCACAATATGTAAAAAGTCTCAGAGAAATTATGTGTGTGAGCTTTAGTGATCTGGCAAGTGAATTGTTTAATCATTATCAATTTCCTTTCATTAAGACAACAGAAAGTTAATTGCCCTTTGTGGATATCACATTTTTTTGGGCAAAGAAGATTCGTATGTGTAGAGAGAGTTTTGACAAGAGGCTCAGGAGAGACACGCATTTCCTGTATATAAAATATATGTTAGTGAAGTTGCTAAAAGACTCAGAGTAGAATTTTGTCCTTGAATATATATGCCACTGCTGTTTACTTTAATGGGAGGTATGTGCCATATTCCAGTGATCAACCTTGGCGTTTGCAGAGAACTCCAGCTAGGAAACCAAATGCTTATTTCATAGATATGCTGCAGTTATTATTGTTGGAGAGATGTAGACAACAGCAGACCATACACGCTCTTTCCTCTTTTTTTATTTTAGAAGCATAACTGGTCTATGACATGTTTGAAGAAGCCCTCTTAATTCTTCCTAGCCTCATCTCGTGTGTTAAACTGTCACAGCACCAACTCTTACACCAAAACTTCTGTGGATGGTTTCCCATCATGGTTTTTCTTCCACGATGATACGCTGGCTTTCAGAACACGCTCTTACATTTCTAGGACAAAATTCAGATGCACTATGTTCTAGGACAAAATTCAGATGCACTAGGTTCCTCAAACATGAAAAACCAGGGAGAAGAATCAAATGTAATGCTTATGAAAGTCGCTGAAATTTAGTTCTGGATTAATCTTGGGTGTTTTTGTGAAAGTCCAAGGTATTTTTCTATTACTCTAGCCTATTTATTTTGCCATCAAAATTCTGACTGCGTTAATCTCTCTTTATTTCATGTTGGTTTAAAACACCTAAAATCAAAGATTTTTTGGGGTTTTATCAAATTCCACAGTCCATCAAGTTGATATATTAATTTGTCATAGGACACAGAATATGAACAGTCACGTGGGAAGAGACTGGAGAGCAGGTACAAGCAATTCATTTTTGAAGGAGAAAGGTTTAATTCCCTGGAGATAGCATAGCAGGTATTTTGCAAGTGGAGGCATACTATCACTTAAATCCTCAAATACTTTTGTCTGTTGTCTTCAAAAGTAGAACATGCATTAGCCCATATTAATTCAACCTCGCTGTGACCCATAGCGACATATCACTGTCCTTAATCTTTATAAATGGCTTTTGCACTCTGCACCATCAAAAACTTTCTTTTTGCTGATCAATACAAAGTGTATTTGAAAAGAGCATTATCTGCCTTTGAAAAGGCCTTCTGGACAATCAATGGTCTTCAGAAACAGATGCTGATCAAGCAAGCATAGGCAACATTGTAGAAAGCTAGTAAATATTGATCTCAGTTCAGAAAAGGAAATTGCCTTGTAGTTGCAGTGTCTGACTTCATTTAGCCTGTAAGTTTACTAAACGACTGATTGGCTGATCTGGTAAACACTATGGTGCATCATCACTGATTAGAGAGCTTGTACGAACAACATGCCTTAAAGTTTTATGTGGTCACAGCATGAGTTTAGTTTTAAACTGGAATTTAAACAAACTTGAAAAATGTTGATTTTTGTTGTAAAAAAACACAAGTAATGCTCATTGTGCACATGATTTCACAGTGGACTGAAGCAAGAAGAAACAAAAGCTCTGACACTGGCATATTTTATGAATTTGTACTCCTTAATTAAAATAATAATCTGTTTAATCATTTTTATGTATCAGGGAAACTCCTGAACTCAGTTGGTTTGACAAAGTTACGGACTGAATTAATTTCTTTGTTTCCCAGGACTTTATTGGTAGAACCAGGCACTTCTGATAGCAGAAACAACACTTTACGGTAGGCCTAGGTCCAACCAGCACAACATCACTAGGGCGGACAGAAGGAAAGACGCGAAGGAACCTCAGCAGATGATCTAAACTTCCATGTAATGCATTACAATAAAACTTGAATTATTCTAGATTTATTATGTTGTTTATGACAGAAATCTTGTTTAGTACTTCCAAATTGTGAGTCACATAATTAGCTGTCAGAAAACTGCACTGATCGTCATTCTGTAAAAGATATTTTAGCTTACAGCACCATATAAATCTCAGAAGGTATATGGTCATATCTTGTGTCACTGAAGTCGATAGGACTTAATTGATATTCAGCAGCCTCTCTGATCATTCCTCCAGATTATTGTAGGAAAGGTTGTTCCTCACAAAGGTAGGGCAAAAATACACTAATTTCATCACAAGTAACCACAGTGGTAGAAGTGCCACAGGTATGTGATCAGCCCTCCTCACTTGTCCAGTCAGCCTGCTTGCCCTGGAATAAGAACTAATCCCAAAATCTCAGCAGTCAAAGGATGCACCACTTACCTTTGAGCAAGCCACAATGCTAGGCAGTATGTAGCAGGACAATGCCATGACACCATAAGCATTTTGTGCCAAAGAGCTATTCTTCACTATGGCTCCTTGCTGGAAGAAAGGGATTGGACTGATGGAGTCTACGAACAACACAGATATACTTACTCAGAAATTTACTCAGCAGAGTAGGGATGCGAAAGGCAATGACCATTCCTCTAGCCCAGCCTGAGGCCAGAGGAATTCACTGGCCTTCAGCTCTCTGCAAATCTTCTTTATCAAAAAGGCCCAAATGGCCTTTTCACAGAACATGTCTTCTACTTAACAGGAAAAATAAATTTGAAATGCAAAGACTACCTCCTGTACCATAAAAGTTTATGATAAAATTTTACTCTTTTTGTTACTTTTTAACAGATTTACAGAGATTAGTTTCTAAATAACTGCAAAAGACCTTCATTTGGACTCCCAGATGAATAAAGATGTATGTCACTACATGGATAAAACTAACTTTAAGATTTTAAATATTTTTTGGAACATGAGAAAGGTTGAAGTAAAATTCATTACATCAGCAATGACTTTGATCCCAGAGTTTAGACTTATCAAATAATAACAATAACAACAATAACAATAATAATAGGAAAATCCATACTTTTCAAACCAAGTTCTGAAACATCTTAGAACCAAATTTTCTAGACTGAGCCTCTAATTTTGCACACACAAATACAGTAATTAGGCATGAAACTGCTCATGTACAATAAAGTTCTTACAGTGTGGTATTTGGTCTATTTCTGAAGGTAAATCAGGGAGCTGTTGTGTGGTTTTACAGCCACTATATACTTTGGAGGGTGGGAAGAGTAGCTTCGGCTGTCCAGATCGTAGCTGAACAATGGATCTGAAATAGGGTTGTTTCTAGAATGTATGTGGAGAATAAAATATGACAGAATAGTATTTCTCACTGTCAGTTTGTGGGCAGTTGAGTGCTTGGTTTGGGTTGACAAGCCATATGTGATAAATGGTGTATAGTTCTGTAGGACTGTATTTTCTCAGCAAGAGGTGAAGGTTTTGTCTTATTTTGGAAATGAAGTGGAATGACTTTGTTTTTGCAGAATGGTGGTCTTGATGCCAAGGACTATGGGAAGAGTTGTTTGTGAAACTTCACATACACATCGCGACCATAATAATGTCAACCGCTTTCTAGCATTATTAACATTATTTTGCAATAATACTCAGAACCCCCATTGGAATGTAGACCACACTGCGGTCTACATTTGTTCCTGTACTGAAGCAAACACATAATGAAATTGGTTTTTTTATGTAGTGCAAAAGGCTATTGTTGTACCTTTGCTGCTGATTCAATATATTAAAAATATATTACCAGAGAAGGGTCCATATAACTGCATTTGCCAACTACGCTAACATACATGGCTTAATTTATGTCTCCTTTGGCGCTGGTGCTCATGACTTGCACAATACATGTGAAGGAGGCCCATCAGAGGGCTCTTAAACTATTTTAGAATACTAATCAGTCCCTACACACTACAGCTTTTATGCTGTTTACAGTAGGCTACAAAGGCAGAAGCAAGCTGCAAGTGCAAACCTCAGCCAGGGCAGCAGTCCTTAGTCCCGTACTGTTACCGGCACGCAGCAAATGCAATTCTAAGGGAATTACGGTCTTGCTAATCATCAATTATATGACTACACAAATCCTTAAAATAATAGCTGTTAATCAAAAATAGCATAATTCCTATTCCACGTCAACTATTGCTTCTCCCTAAGAGACCCATCTTTCTAACTAAGCAGCACTATTCAGAAAACCCTTAGTGACCTCAGCATATTCAGAAGAGCTTGCGCTGCACAGGTCAGAGAGCATCTCCACCACATCCCAGGCCCTGGCTGTGCTGGGGTGGAGGCACAGGGCCAGGATGGTAACTCCTCAGTCCTCCGAAACTGAAAGGAACAAGTAACAGCGAAGCGCACTGATGTATAAGAACAACTGAGGGGAAGACTGCACTAACTCCATGTATTGGGGGGGCGTTTAAATGATCAGTCACCAACAATGTAACCCAAATAATGAGTAGCATGATAGTGCAATAAAAATCTGCCAGACCAAAAAAAAGCTGTTTACAAAGTAAAAAGTGAAGTTCAGCACAGTAACTTTTTGCTTTAACCTGAGCAATGAGAGCTTGATCCCCTGACATAAACAACAAAATCCTCTCGGCTTTTTCAGCTTGGTGGAAACGGCCAAATCTGCATTCAACTTGTTTTTCACATTTCCATCACTGTGCAGAATGAAGCCTTGCACAGCCCAAGGGACATGTGTTTAAGCTGCCATTCTGCAGCGCTCGTAGCATTTTAACTTCACGCCTCTGGGAAAAAGCCACATACCTATTACTATGGCTTTGGAGTTTAAATTGTTAGTTGATGTGTCCTGTTTATCAAATCCAAAAAGCAGTTTCTGCCCGAACAATAGACATGGCCCTGCAAGCAGATAGGGGTTCTGGCTGGTTGTTTGTTTTTTAAATAAAAGCCTAAAGAAGTGGCAGTCACAAGTAAGTAATGAAGTATTTGTCCCTCTTGTCTGCCTCTGAGTTATTTTACACTTAAATTGACTCATTGCTGACATTGTAAGTTTTGCAAGGTATGGTGCTCACCTATCTGACCTTCTGTATGAAATATGCTTATGAGAGTAAAAAGGAGATGGGCTGACCCATTCTTCATTCCGTGGGGCTTTTTTTTGCATGTTTGGTCAATGTAAAAAAAAAACAAACCAAACCCAGCAAAAACACAATCCCAGAACCCCTTTCCACACTCTCATATAAATCTCATTATACATAATCAAACAGAAGCAGCGTTTTGCAAGTAGTAAGTCATTCCACTTTCCTCTATAGCTGTTAACAAGGAAATAGATGTAAATTTTACATAAAAAAATACATTTAATTTGATATATTTTGGCAGGCAAGTGCATTTCTGTAGGTTAGGACAGCTGTGTTGTTGATTTTCATTTATATATAATCTGCCATCCATTTATTGCATATGATGTAAAAGAAATAGTATCTGACTTACAGTGCAAAGACACTCAATATTACTTTTTAAATCTAAAGAAAGGCCTTTATAACTGAAAGGATTAACTTTTTTCAGTTTGTTTAAAACACCTCTTCTTAAAAAGAAGTCTATTGTTATGAGTTAGTTTACGTTGGCCAGCTAGACTATTATCCAGGGAACAAATGTTTCCTTGTGAACATGAGACAACTTGCAACTTTTATTATGGTATTTCAAATAATGGAAAGTAGTAGTAAAATTGCTTCAATAAACTCAAAGAAAATCTTGATAGGCAAGTCTGTTATGCAATATGTATTCCTCTCGCTGTTCCTTCACTGGTGCCAAAAGCATGTCACTCAGGTAATTTGTTTTAGACCCTTAACAAGACTTAGAAGCAATTATTATGAAACACTGACACAACAGATCTCACCAACAATTGAAGTTTGACAGCTTGTGAGAAAAGTCTCATGTTTATGTCATTCGAGAGGTGATCCTTCTATGACCTCCTTTTTCACTGCTGTGAATGATAAACTATCATTTTCCAGTGGTAGTTCACTATAGCTAAAGGCCCAAATGTACTGTACTTGTAACGGAAATTTTCAGCTGGTCCTCTGAATCAAATAAAGCTGGAAACTCCTTTGGTTCCTTTGACTGATCCAGTTTAGGTTTTATGATATGCTCTAACTGGGTAGGGAGCTAAAAGCCTCACAGATATCCACACTGTGCACTTTGTAAAGGACTATAGAACAAACATAAACAGAGATGTATGTGCAGAGCTAATGCACATATACATCCTCATTGAAAATAGCTTCACATTTGCTTTTCTAAGCAAATTGAAATAACTTGCATGTGAGAAAGGGAGAGAAAAAACCTGTTAATATCTATTGCGATATATTTATTTGCCTTGTTTCAGAGCAGAGCTTGGACGGATAATTTACTGCTTTATGATCATTCCAGCATCTGCAAGCACCCAAATCGACTACTCTTAATCCACATTTCAGAGACAAGTGGAAGACGATGTGGTAGGTGGGACTACATACTCATGCTGAAAGAGCTTCTCAAAACTGTCCTGAATCGGTCAGAACTGCCACGGAGCAGTGGAATAGAAATAACCTTCAGGCAGTGAGTTTAAATCTCCCTGCGTTCCTGCACTTAGTTTGAACAGCACCAAAGACTAGCTTTCTTGCTGGAGACTATTTTCTAAAAAAACCCCACCAAAACCACAAATCAGCAACCTCCCCCTAAAAAAAACCAAACAATGCACAAACTTTCTGACAGTTTTATTTATCTGTGTACTCACATCTTTTAGTTTCTTGATGGAGATGGAAGGCATACAGAAGCTGTATCCCTTCCCTGGTGTACAGTCTGGCTCCATGTTATACTTCATGCTGCACCCCATGTGAGCCTCATGAGAAATTCCCTTCTACCTATTATTAAGTCACTCAATGGCCAAACTACAAGTCTTCCTAAAAGAATACTTTATCTTAAGGTTTTGATCACCTGGTATCTTAAGCATATGCAAGTAGAAGAGTATACTTTTTTGCTCAATGATCCTGAAAAGAGTAAGACCTGCTACACATTTGCTCTAGGTTACAAAGTGACCCTACATTTGCGTTGCTTGCATGAGAGCAGAAAAACTCTAGTCTAAAACACTTTCCTGCTTCAATTAGTACATTATGCAGTTGGTGATTTATCACAGGTGTTACTTCATTGGTGCTTTCACAATGGGGGTTGGAATAGATGACCTTTGATGGTCCCTTCCAACCCAAGCCATTCTATGATTCTATGAATATCAATCTCACCCATGTTCAGCAGTTTTAATAATGGCTTCTAATCTCAAACAAAATGATTTTTGTTTACATCCAGATTTTTCTCCATATTACTGAAAGGAGAACATGGCAGGAACTTCTTTCTTCCTTTCTGTTTCCAGAAAGGAGCAAATGTGATGTCATCATTAAGAGCAGACGATGTGTTTCTGAATCTTAGATGCTCCAAGTGGCACTTTGTTCTCTCATACTTGCATGCCTTTTTAGTGAACAATGACAATCACATTTAACCTTAACTACTACCATAGGAAATCAAAATATGACCAGGGCCAGTTGATACCAGGGCACCAGTTACAATGTGATAAAATCCTTTTTTAACCCAATATTTAAAATCTATTTATTTCTCTTCTTGTCTAGGATTGCAGATTAGAAAATAGCTTAACTGCAATGTACAGCTGTGGTCACACTTGGGACTTTTCAGTAGTACTATAAAAGCATAAATAAGTAATAATAATGAATGGCCATATTTTTGTTCTAAATATTTGCTGCAGCTGGTTGCACAAGGCAGAACCTTAACTTGGACATATATCATCAGAATAGATTATTATATACTAATGGTATAAAAGTTGCAGCTGGTAAATAAGTTTAAGAATCCTGTGATTACAGCAAGATTGCATCTCAGCAATCACTCACAGATCTTTCTCTGCCAGATGTGTGAGAAGGCCTGATCTGCAGGACACCCAGCTACAGCCTGGATTCTAGGAGATGGGATGGAGCAGGGATGTGAAGGACTCCATGCATGTTCCAGAAATGTGTTGGCATCCTCTGATCTTCCTGCGACACCTTGACATTCAGTCATGGAGCTGGCTTTAAATCAAATTGTAATTCTGCGATGCTCACCTCTCAGAACAATATGGTTACAGTGTGCTTAATCCAACCATTCTTGTTCACCCTGGAAAACTAAGCACACGTGGTATCTATACACCCCACACTCCAACACAAGTCTCACTAGACTTTGGGTCATCTGCTAACCAGAGAGGCCTGAACTTTTGGAGTTACCTTCTGCTTCTGCTTTTGTTTATATGTATGTGGCCGGTTTTGGCTGGGATAAAGTTAATTTTCTTCACAGTAGCTAGCACGGGCTGTGTTTGGGATTTGTGCTGGAAACAGCGTTGATAACACAGGGATGCTTTAGTTACTGCTGAGCAGGGCTCACACAGAGCCAAGGTCTTCTCTGCTTCTCACCCCACCCCACCAGTGAGTCAGCTGGGGGGGTCACAAAAAGTTGGGAGGGGACACAGCCAGGACAGCTGACCTGGACTGACCCAAGGGATATCCCAGACCATATGGCGTCATGCTCAGCATATAGGGCTGGGGGAAGAAGGAGGAAGGTTGGAGTGATGGTGTTTGTCTTCCTAAGTCACCCTTAGGCGTGATGGAGCCCGGCTTTCCTGGAGCTGGCTGGGTACCAGCCTGCCCATGGGAAGTGGTGAATGAATTCCTTGTTTTGCTTTGCCTGCGTGCATGGCTTTTGCTTTACTTATTAAACCATCTTTATCTCAACCCACGAGTTTTCTCACTTTTACTCTTCTGATTCTCTCCCCTACCCCACAGGTGGGAGTGAGCAAGCGGCTGCGTGGGGCTTAGCTGCCAGCTGGGGTTAAACCACAACAGCATGCAAAGCCCTGCTAATTGTATCAAAGAACGGATAAAAGCAACAACAAACTCAGCTTGAATGAAGATTATCTAATAATCTGGGAAATAATGGTGTGTGCCTGTTGCATCAGGAAGTTTCCAAGACAGAGTTGAAAAAAATGTTTGACAGAACAGCAAATTAGTGCAAAACACTGTAAAGTAATTTCCACACAAATACATAGTGTGGTACTTTAGTGACAGCCTGGCACACTTCAGTAGCATGTTGGAAAAATAAAACCAGTGTCAGGAATCTGAGTCATGGCCCTGTAATTATTTTAGACATTTAAGGTATTAAGAGAATTTGACCAGTGAATTCCTTGTTGAGTATGTAGCCTTCTGCTAACTTGGGGTCTTGGCTCTCTTACTACTGTGGTTTATAATCTCAAAGATCTTTAACAGAGGTCCTTCTTCAGTCTCTGAAAAATGGTGCAAAGTTTCAAACATAGCTGTTGAGATGTCCCCGACAAAAATGGAATACAGATCCACAACTGTGTTGCTAAATATGACTGAACATAACTATTCTTTTGGTGCAATTAAGATGCAAAACACCAGTAACCAGTAAATTAAAGCTCTACAAGTTCTTACAGGCATGATCCCTCTACATTACTGCTTACCCTTCATGACAAATCTTTGATCAGTGCCCCTCCATACATCTGTTCCCCCCTTCTATTATTATTAATCTTTATTTTATTTATTGCCATTGAAACAGACTGAGATGGTTAATGTCTTGCTCATTACTGCAAAACAAATGCAGGTTTGTGTGCATCACCGTCATTAACAGAAATGAGAGTGCTCCTAATTGGAAACAATTACTCAACAAGTGTTGCTTTTCCCTAAGAGACCTATGAAGTGCTCATAATGGAGCACCAGGCAGCCCTCTGAGACTTCAGTTTCCCATGCAAACAGGGATTTTGCCACAGAATTTGGTGACTTTTATACAATTGTTTTAGATAGGTTGGTACATACCCATTCAAGTCCCTAGTAAGAATGCCCACAAATGGCACAACTTTTCAGATTGACCTGCATTCTTATCCCACTGATTGGAGGGCCCAAGTGTGGTTTTGGTTTTTGTTTTTTTTTTAAAAAAATGAAACAAACCACAAAAAAAACCAAAACAACAACAAAAAACAATCAACAAACTGCCTTCTGTCTCCAAAGATCTCTCTCCAGAAGTGATACATATTGACACATCTTATCCATGTTGCCCTATTGGCAGACAAGAAAGCATCTTGGTCTTCCAGGGGCATTAGCAGTCACATCTTTTATCACTAATTGAACATTAAACAATTTAAGTTTCTGTGCCATTTGCAATTGCCTCCTTGATCCTAGGTACTTCTTCACATCTGGAAAATTGCTTGATAGTATCACACCCGAAAAACAAAAAGTTGTGTTTTCTATTTTCCTTCCCTCTAAGGATATAAGTCATAACTGCAGACTTTCAACCTCAAGGTTAGGAGCGAGATCCGTATTCTTCTTGTGCAGCACCTAAACCAGGTGCTGGACACAGCAAAAGTTCTGACATTTAGGAGTTAATATAGCTAGTGTGTGTGTATGTGTGTGTGCATGCACTAATTATGGATCACAGCATGCACTAGGATGCTAAGGAAGTTCAAAGAGAATATTAGATCCCTGACTCCAGCAGATGCACAGCTCTGGGGTATAAGAAAAAAATGTGTGAGCAAATCACACAAGCTTCCTGAGCAGCTAGAAACAAACCTGGAACCCTGCAGGCTATTGTTGGATTTGTAAGATTGACAATAGCCTCTGCAACTTGTAATTTAGTCTTGTTTTTCCTTACTATTAAGATTATTGTTTCAGTTTACTGAGCTCATGAAAATGTAAAGTAGAGGAGAATGTGGGGATTCTCTGCCAGTATTTATGTTATAAAATATTAACCTGTTGACATCTTGCATTAAAATGGATTCATTTTTAGATAGAGCATAATAGTTCTACCATCTTTATATAAGCATTATACACTACTGTAACTAAAGTGCCTTGAAACTGCTCCTTCAGTTCTGGTCTCTAAACTCAATTTATACAATATTTAGAAGACATTTAACATTTAATACACATAACGTTGTTTGAAGACAACCAGATCAGGCCATAGAGCTGGTGGCTGTGAGGTTGCCTTACAGCTGTTTGGGCAGAGCAGGGCAGGATAGTTAAGGTTAGAAATACATAGTAAAGAGCTCTTCCACTCCTTTAATGCAAACCATGGAGTTTAAGGCCAAAAGCAATTATTTTGTTGTACCATTCAGTTCATCTTAAAAGAACTTCATACAGTCAGTAACAGGGCAGAGAGCTTCATTCCCCAGTTGCAGTGGCATAGAGCTCATTCATAGGGCATCCATTATCAGTCGAGCAAAACTGACCTCCTGACTAGTAACAAGCCTGCCTTTCATCTTGCTTTCACTGTGTGCAGCACAATAGCTGGGAGTAACACATCTCCCAGAAAGACATCCAGTCCTGAGCTGAAGACATCATGAGAAGGAAAAGCCACCACTTCACCCCAGTAATCTCTTTCAAGGGCTTCTCAGACCTACTGTAAAATTGTGCACTTGGTTTCTCAGATGACTCTGCCTTGCCTCAGCCTCCAGCCATTGGTTCTAATTATGCCTCTCTCTACTAGATTAAAGAGCCTTTAGTATCCCACACTCTCTCTCCTGACATTACTTTTACAGTGAGATGAAATCACCTCTGACATTCTTAATACAATAAGCAGAACAATCTTTACATTTCTTGCAGTAAAACACATCCTCCTGGGCCTCAAATAACCACTGTGGGTCTTCTCTCCAATTCTGGGCATCCTTTAAAATGTGGATATTAAAATTGAGTGCACAGGTATACCTACGTATTTGTTCATTACTTCCCTGTTATCATATTCAAGGAGCATATTCTCCTTTTTTGCCTCAACTTTGCCATTTAAACACGCCACTGTCAGGATCAGTTGCTTCTCAGGATGCAACTCTCCATACTGAGGCTATACACAGCTCTCCTTGACATGTAATTTTGTATGTCCCTCCCCCACCAATGAATGCATCTTTTTCACTAATGCATCAACACTTGACCACCTAGCCCCAGCACTATTAATCTCTCTGTTAATCCCCCCAGATTTTTTTCAACTGCAGTTCTGTATATACTTCCAGATCAAAGCCTTGAATATTACTAGACCTGGAATCTGTTCTCGATACGGCCCACTCAGCAATGACCTTCCACCAACATTTTTGGAATTTTGAAATCTGTGTAAGCTATATCCATGTAACACAAATCAGGGAGGAGAAATGCCAAAACATAACATGTCCATACAGCACAGTGCAGCACCAAGCAGAAACCTGGTTATTGTAGATGTCCTGTTGTGGCTCCTGGTCATCACTACCATGTACAATACTCTACTGAGTAGCACACATACACTCTTAAGTTTGCCCATGTAATGCTTCATTAGTGCTGCCTCTCAAGCGGGTGTTGCTGGCTATTCTCACAGAATCACAGAACCATTAAGATCAGAAAGGAACTCTGGATATCCTCTAGTTCAACCCCACTGCTCAAAGCTGAGTCAACTACAACAGGCTGCTCAGGATACTGATCAGCTGTATTTTTTACTGTCTCCAAGGCTGGAGACTCCAGGGCCTCTCTGGGCAACCTGTTCCAGTCAACAATCACCCTTACAGTGGTTTGTTTGTTTGGTTTTTTTTTTCTTATTATGCTTAAGTAGAATTTCCTGTGTTTCAGTCTGTGCCCATCACCTCTCAGCCTTTTAGTGGATACCACTGAGAAGAGCCTGGCTCCATTTTCTTTACTCCCTCTATCACACATTGGTAAGATTTGCCCCTGAGCCTTCCCTTCTTTAGCCTAAATGATCCCAGCTCTCTCAGCCTCCCATATGTCAGAGGCTACAATCCCTTCATCATCTTTGTGGCTCTTCACTGGCCTTGCTCCTGCATATCCAAGTCGTTCTTTCACTGAGCAGCCCAGGCCTGGACACACCACTCCAGAGGTGCTCTCAGCGTGGCTGAGGAGAAGCAGCACCACCCTCGACCTGCTGGTGAAGCTCTCTCTAATGCAGTATGGATGCTGCTGGCTGCCTTTGCTGCAAGGACACTTTGCCAGCTCACGTTCCACTTGGTGT
>JAVKLA010000047.1:13822980-13884170 GCA_034782735.1 Sagittarius serpentarius | reverse complement strand
CTGCTGGCTGCCTTTGCTGCAAGGGCACTTTGCCAGCTCACGGTCCACTTGGTGTCCACCAGGAGCCCTGGGGCCTTTTCTGCAAAGCTGCTTTCCCATCAGTCAGCCCCCAGCCTGTTTGGGTGGGTGCCTGGGGTTTCTTCCTCCCCAGGGGCAGGGCTTGGCATTTCCCTTTGCTCAGCTCTGGAGATCCCTGTTGGTCCACTTCAACAACCTCCCAAGATCCAACTTAATGGCAGTGCAGCCATCTGGTGTACCAACCACTCCTCATCTGCAAATCTGCAGAGGGTGCGCTCTGTCCCATCATCCTGGTCATTAACGAAGATGTCAAACAGTACTGGCCCTGGTATCAATCCCTGGAGTACAGAACTAGTGATGAGGTTCCAGCTGGACTTCATGCCTGTGAATCCAACCCAACAGTTCAGTGTTTTTCATCCATCTCACTGTGCTTTTATCTGTGATTCATCACTTTGTCAATGAGGAAGTCACAGGTGACAGCACTGAAACCATACTGAAGTCAAGATAACAGCCACTGCTGTCTGCTCATCCACCAAGTTAGTCATCCAGTCATAGAACACTACTGGGTAGGTCAAGCATGATTTCTCCTTCCTAAAGCCATCCTGACTACACCCAGTCACCTCTTGTCCTTCACATGTCCAGAAATACTTTCCAGAATTATTTCCGCATCATGTTGCACACAATCAGTGAGGCTGACTGGTCTGTAGTTCTCTGGATCCCCTTTCTTGCCATTCTTGAAGACAGGGATGGCATTTGCGTTCTTCCAGTCAGCAGGAAGCTCCCCCAGTCACTATGACCTTTCAAAGATAATCAAAAGTGGCCTTACGATGACATCAGACAGCTCTCTCACCATTTGTGGGTGCATCTTATTGGGTCCCATAGACTTATTTGTGTCCAATTTATTTAAGTGTTGATCTTTAAATTGATCTTCCACCAAGGGTAAGGTTTTCTTTCTCCAGGCTTTCCCCAATGGCCTCAGGGACCTGGCATTCCTGCAGGCTAATTTTACCAGTAAAGGAGTGAGGCAGAGAAGGTGTTGAGTACCTCAATCTTCTCCATGTCCTTTATTACAAAGCTCACTGGAAGCTACAGTATTCAAGCATCACAAGGGGAAGAAGTTTACAGTCTCCTTTTCCTCCTTGATTTACCAACCAACCAAATATAAGGCTTGACTTTAGTAAGCCAGACTGTCTAACATGCTAGAAATTATGACATAATAAAGAAAAGAAATCATAATTTAAAATGCTAAGTATTGTTTTAATTCTGCTGATAGTCTGGAATGTTCTTGAAATGTAAGGAAAATGAAAATGAGGACTAAGAAAAAAATAGAGTGGCATTAGGTAAATGAATTACAGTATTTGGGATGCAATGTTCATCGCAAAGCTCTGAGGTGATCAGGGGAGCAGCAGCAGGATGGTTATGCAAACAAACATTTAAAAAATTAAATATATAATGCAAAGATAAAATAGTGAACAATGTTTATTGCTAGCTTCTGTATTCCTTGTCTTAAACTATTACCGCAAGTAGACCCTCACAAGAAAGCATGATGGATTTGAGTCTTAGAAATGGAAACACTTTTGAGCAACCCACACTGAAACTGCTGAAATCACAGAACAACCATATTGATCAGTCAGTTGGTTGTTTCTGACCAAGAGCAGTAGTGGGCACTCAGTGGAAAATTAAGAGAAAGGCATGAAAGGCTGGACTGTTTCTAGCACGACTGGACTAATCTTCCTTGAATGTATTCACTCCTTTTTAAATTCTCTGGTTAGAGAGTCTGCAACATCCTTTTTTGTGTATGTCATTTAAATTTGCTTTCTGATAACTTCTTTGGGTGCCCTCCAAATCCTGTTCTGAAATACTGAAAGTTACTTCCTATTCAACCTTCTCCAAATTACTCACAATTTTCTCAATACCTACCATATTCCCTTTTAGCTACCTCTTTTTGAAGCTCAAGGGAATAGCGTCTTTACTCAACGGAAGCTGCTCCATTCCTCTGACCATCCTTGTTCCCCTTCTCTTCTAGAGAAACCACAAATGTAGCAAAATTCAAAAGGAAGGAAGACATACACATGGACAAGATGCACATCCTGATTTGTATTATGTAATCTCAGCAGAATGAAAGAAACCATCACATTTTCTGCATGGGTTCAAGTGTATTCCACTTTTTCAATTTTGCCTTCTGTCTTTTTATTTATTAATTTTGCAAACAAGTGAGTCCATTTGACCGTATTCCCCAATATCCTGGCGTGCGCATACAGTTGCTGGGAGAAGGGCATTGTTTTCTAAGTCCACCTAAAAGCGTGGCGTCTGGCTCTAATTCACTATTCTCCCATGAAGGCCACGGGGAGGATTACATTTCTTTCTTCCCTATTCCCTCTTTCCTATCTAATGTCTGCTGCTGTCACACACTGCTGATAGCAGCAGAGCGAGATGGGTAAACCAGATCAAAGAGAAATGTCAGCTCCAATTTTTGTCCATAGCATTGTAAAGTAACAAGGAGTTAAACAGAGTCATGCCATTTTTCGGCATTTGCATTTCATAGCTGGTACTTCTTTGCCATACATCTTGCATTAAACAGCTTCATATTAAGTAAAAACTAAATTCCTTACCCTCCATAGCCTCATCGAGTTCAAAAAGGTCTGAAAGGAGGTAGCACAAGGCTGAATTTGGGTCTGTACTTCAGAACTGACATCCTGGTGAAGCAGCCTGCAGCAGCAGCACACATTGGAAGAATTTCCTTTCCACTGTGGATTGCTATTGCAATTTTTGACTCAGCCTTTGCGCAGATTTACTCTGGAAATCAAATGGGAATTTATTGTACAGAAAAATGCAGAATACGTAGCAGTGATTTTCAGGTTAGATAACCGAATATAATCAGAGAAGGGAGTTTTGCGTTTGCCTACAGCCAAATCCGCATTCAGTGACAGACAGACTGTCCTAGTTGCAAAATACTCTGTTAAAGGCAGAATCTATCACCACGGCATTAAAAATGTTACTTGATATTCACACAGTGAATAACTTCAAAAGGAACAGTAAAGGAAAATAAAAACAACCTCAGCACCTATAGTATTTAATGGCAGTGGTACTCAACCTATGGAATTCATTCTTCAGAGGCCTGTATAGAGCTTTTATCATGGGTCTGATTGAGAAATCGTATGACATGCTGGCTCAGTTCTGTTTCTTTTCAGCTATTCTGCAAACTTGTTGGATGATATCTTTCACCATTTCCTTCCATTTACGTATGTAAAGTTTCTTTTTTCCTTCTTGTAAAAACATACAACCTACCCAATCAATTACTTCGCCCTAAGACACAAACTGCAGAGTGCCTCTGGATTTTAACTGTTTTTGATGAATGCATTAATTCATAATTTTTAATAAAATTGTCACACGTATTTTTGTATTTTTGACTTGTGTGCCTCTTTGTGATTTTAAATGGCTCTTCGGTTGTTAAAGGTCGAGTGCCATTGCTCTAAGGGGCATATTTTCATTTCGCTGCACGAAGAGTTATGCATGTCAATCTTTAATCAAGATGAAAAGTCCTCCTAATGCTTTCTGCTCACAAGCTCAATGCATAGCAAAAGAAACTTAAAACAGAATAAAAATTGTGAGTTTTAAAAAAAAAAATCTATTTTGATATGTTTTCATCTAGCAAATCATTAACAACTACATGATTCATTCTGAATGATTTTATTCTCTGAAACCAACATCACTGTTAACATGAGTAGTTCCTAGAGAAAAGCCTGTGTTGCCTTGTCAAAAAATATTTTTATCATAAGAGGCAACTGCTTTTAATAAATAAGATTAGAATGTAGTTTATGGCAGCTTCTGATGAAAAATTATAAATGAAATTACTCACATGGGAAACAATTCTAACTTCCAGGAAAATACAACAACAGATGAAATTCTGGGATGTAATGAAAAACATGCATTTGAAAGCAGCATTTCTCCCATGCAAAAACAGTAAGGAAACAGAATCTTGATCAAACTGAGCCTATAGCTATATATGCTAATGCAGAACGTCCCATCTAACCGCCATAGGTAACATGTACATGTAAAAGCCCTAACTGATACTGTAGCAGTCCTGTTGATTTAAACACAGGCCTGAGAATTCTATTCTTTTTTTCATGTTTTGCCTTATGCTCATGTCTATAAATGGATCTAATTTCTTATTTATCTAGAATGGAAGATATTTTCTGTAATGGATTCATAATCAAGAAAATAGATTAACATTTGAAATTTCTGTGGTGTTGGCTTAGTTTTGAAAACCCAAAGACATGGAGTATGTAGCATTATTTTTTTTCTTATTTTACGGATTTGATATCTGTTCTTTATACAAATGACCACAGAAAAGTCATTTACTTTCTAGTGTACAAAAATATGACAGATTAAAATGCATGGGGTTTTCGCAAGTATTTATAAGAAGAGAATACAGGAAGTTTCTGAAAAAGAAAAAAAGAAATACTGTGTTGAAGTACAGGGGGAAAATTTATTTGGACTATTCACCTATGTTTTGGTCAAATCAGTTTTATGCAATTCTATTTTCAGCGGGAAAAAATAACAGAATAATTAACGCAAAAGTTTCTCAGACCTCTTATAACGTTACAATAAGATCCCTCTTGTATTGCTAGCAAAAACTGTTTTCTTTGGAATTCATTTTTCAACAGGAATCTTGGGAAAACTGAAGGCAGTACAGATTTGCAGAGATGACTCTTCCAGTGTTGTCTACCTACAGAAAACTAATTTCTGGCAGGTTTTCTGAATTTGTAATTTGTTGTGCAATAAAGTTACTAATAACAATCAGGAGAAATTGAATGGGTTTTTTTCTACCCAGGTAGAGTGGACTGATACACATCATGAAATTCACTTACTTCAGAGAAGAAATTACACTTTATAGCATAGCAAATATTAAAGTTGGCACAGCGCAAACAATCTTTTTTTAGACTGAAAATATTTAAGAAAATTACTATAATATTCCCTCATAAGAGTATCAGTTTTGTTAAATATGTTTAATTGGTGAAGTCTTCCTTATATAATATGTTTCTTAACATTCTTCCTAAATATTTGAGATCATATCATCAAATACAAGTACTGAATTAATTTTCTCCCCTGATGCTTTTGCACTTCTGTGGGAACAAAATTATTTTTTTCAAGTGCCTTACACAGCTTCTGTTGGCTTTAGTTCCCTCTAAACATTGCCAACTCAGCCTGCACAGATTCGGATCCTTCCTTTTTACCTGTTATTTTCAGGCTTAACCCTCATTTCAGTGTTACAAAATTCAGAGCTATAAATAATCAGTTCATACTTTAACTGCAGAGGAGCTCTGTTAATCCTTTCAGAGTCACATCTTTACATGCCTGAACATTTCTTCAATACCTTGTTTCCTGTTGTCAAGCTGTGATACCCAACACACAAAATATGCATGCAAGAACAAGCAATAAATACCAGTTTGCTAAAACTCTCCCTCTCTCTCTGGTGGGAAATGCATGCGTCCCGACTGGATGTACATGTATTTTCCCATGTGAGACTCCCCTCTCTAACAACAATGCATGTTTGTCACTGCCATTGAACTAATCCAGGCAGTATAGAATACGACTTATGTATCACAAAACAATAGGACTAATTTGAGTGACAATCACTTAAGCGGAGTGGTCTCTTAAGTGACATACAGAAAAAGTAGCATACAGAAACACCGAGTTCAAAAGTGAAATGTACTGCTGCTTAAAAGTAAGTGAATAGTAATGATAATACACACCACCACCAAAAAAAAAAAAAAAAAAAAAACCCCAAAAAACCAAAACACCATACATCATTCATAGGATCCCCCAGATAAGAGAAAATACTAGCTGGAATTAAAATTACAAAGAAAATGCTCATCAACAGTGATTTCTTATTCTTTTTTTTTTTTCCTGTATGGCTGAGGCACTGCATTTGCTCCTTGATTATATTTTCTCGGGGAAGAAACTAGTTTGGCATTCCTGCCCAGGGCCGATACCCCTTTCCTTCCAGGGACCCAAGGAACCCTGCCGATTTGGCAGGCCGTACTCTTGGGGTGAGGGGTGGCGGGGGACACGACAGGACGACTCACAGGACGAATACCAGCTTGCTGTCTTTTCCGAGATCTCACTTAACTGCCCCGGGTTTAAGGCCGCAGCTTACACTGCCACAACCCGTGCCGATTTGACCCCCTCGTACACGGGCCGGCTTCGGGGCTCGGCTGGGCTCGGCGCGGGCCGTGAAGGCCCATTGAACGCGGGCTCTGAGCGGCGGAGGCCGGCGGGCCTGCGGCCGTCAGTGGAGCTCTTGCACCCCCTACAGCCCGACTGCCCGCAGTTCACGGGGGAAGGGGCGCGGGGGGGCGAGGAGAAATAACATCCCAACAATAATACAAAGGGGGAAAAAAAAACCCAACCGAAAAAAAAACCCCAAACACAAACAACCCACCCTTTCATGGCATTTTCTCAGATGACTGCTGTCATCTGGAGCAAGTATTATAAGCTTATACTCTTGTTCTAAATTAATTCCCTGATAGAGGAGTATTCTTGATGAAGAGGAGAGCAGGGGCTGGAGGGGAAAAAAAAAACAAACCAAACGTCCCCCGCGTGTCTCCCCGAGGGCCGCCCGCCGGGGCCGCGCTCCCCCGCGGGGGGCTGGCGGCCTGGGCCCGCCGTCCCCGGCAGCCGCCGTGCGGCTTCAGCGGGCAGCGCCGCGGGGCTCCCGCCGGCCGGAGGCCCTCCCGGGCGGCCTTCAGCTCACCCCGTGCTGGCGGGAACCGGGCAGCACATAGGAGAAGGCCGTTCGTTGATGAATGAATTAATAAATAACAATACCCAGCTTCTAAGCGTAAAAAAACCAAACAAACAAACAAAAAAAAAAAAACACCAACAAAAACACCACAACAAACAACCACACAACAGAAACAACTTGTCAGCCTAATGCAGGGCCTGTGTGGCAAAAATACAGGCTGGGAGAGACCTGATCCTTAAACAGGCATCTTAGCACAGCAATGGTCACACAAAGGACAGAGAGGCTGGTGAAAGCAACTCCCCTCCTCCCAGTAAATCTAAAATAAAGGCGTAGGGTATGTTGTCTACAGACTTGTTGCAAGACCCGGCTCAGGCTAAACTTTGTGTAAGCTGGCAGTCCCTGAGGTATCTCTCACACACTCAACTTCGATTTAGCAGCCTCTTTGCAGACGTCCTCAAACCATTACATCTATATAAAAGCTATTTTTGAACCATTTTGTAGTCTCAGTTGCACAGCATAAATCTCAATTAACTCAGCTGCAGTCAAGTTACTAGAGACTGACACAGATTGAGAGTATCGTACAGAGATAACATTAAAGTGAAGGAGGTGAAGGGGAAGGCCTCCAAACGGAAAGTTCAGTGTGAGGGCCTGCTGCCATTTTTTAGGCAAGTTAGGTTACAGGTGTTTAGCATGGTCTTCCTGTTTGCTCTGGTCACCTCCCATCCCTCACCTGAACAGCGAAGTCTTTCTACCATTTTCATTATACGTATATCCATTTATATATGGGGATACAATTCAGACCAGAATCCTAATTTTATATAGCCAATTAACAAAAGTAGTATCTCTTTTGCAAACTCAGGACAAATCATTATTCCTGTCTTCTCAAATCCATGGGTTTCCTATCTGTCTAGAAGTTAGGTTTTACAGAACACGAAGGGAAACGGGGAAGTTGTCTACCTCATACTCACTTGTCTCCTGCAGTAGGGTGGCTTTTTGCTTCATGATGATGTAGGGAGACTGAGAACCACCAGAACACATCTCCTGCTGAGGTAGCTGTAGGTGACATCCACAACACTCCTAAAATTGGGTTTGAGTGCTATTGACCGATACAAACCAAATAGTGAGCAGAAAACATCCAAGTACTCCACCTTCTCCTTATCATCACAAAAACTGAACGTCAGGTAACGATAGGTAGAGGTTTTTTCTGCAGCTAAATAGCTCTATATACTGGGGCTTTATTTAATAAATATCATCTATCTTCTCATTAAAAAAAAAAAAATCCAGGAGTGAGAACATTACCATCTCTTATCCTTGGCTTACTGGTACACAAAAATGTATGAAGGATTCCCTCCCTCAAGCAGGCCTCCTCAAGATAACATTTCTTAATTAACACCTTAATTAGCACTGAGAGGGTATGGCCTGTAGTTTATTGGATCTATTTAGCTCTCCAAGCAGCTGCATTGCTTTTAATCAGCAGCAATGTTTCTCAGAAAGCAGAAACAACAGTCCTGTTCTGAATATGCTGCAATATGTTTAATCATTTATCTCCCCATCCAGCAAGGGGAATCCTGCGTAAAGGCTTGCTTTATACACCTGGGCTTTTTCTCTTCTGCGAATACCTGGAGTTTATGTTTTTCATGACTGACAGTAAGAAATTAATCTCAATAGTAAAGGCCTGGGAAAGTGAAAAGACTTACCTCATGTTCACTGCCTATCCAAAGGTTATAGGGACTTAGGGTAATGTTCACATAGTGCTAGGGTCTTTACATACCCAGATACAGACATAGTCTCTTCAGTAACCTGCTTAAAAAATGAGTGAAATGGCATGTAAATTAATAGTGCAACATAGCTTGTGTTTTAAATTTTGGTTATCTCCAAATTAAATGGAAGACACAGCAATAGTGTTTTGTTATTGCCCATATGAGCAAGTTTATATTACAATTCAGGCTGCTACTCTCATCCAAGTGACTTCTGCTCTACCTTTGCAAAAGCAAGAGTTTCCTCCTTCCTGCTAGCTTTGACAGGCTATGCTAGTTCTTAAATTACAAGTGAAGTAGGATGCTGTTGGCGGGGTGGCCATTTTCAGCAGAACAAATTACAATCTAAGCCTGAAACACAGCTCTTCTGAAATCAACCAATTTCAATGGGAACAGAACTGAACTGTATTCCTGCTGATAATTCAATGTAATGACAGTCCCTAATTTTCCCAACCACTAGAGCAGTAAGCATGTGCCCTGGTAATTGTCTACTTTTGCAGCCAAAAAATCCCACAAAGTCAGCACAAGATGTGCATACACACTATGCAAGAGAGTAGCAAACAGAGGAACCTGAGAAGTGCTGAAAACAATAAGAGGCTAAAAACACTAAATGAATTTTAAAAATGCTCAACATGCTATCCTTTTCTGTGACTTTCCCAGACAAAGTGGCTAGTACCTCGCTGGCAATAAAGCTTTGACAAGTGTTAACATCTATCCAGTCATTCATGAAAAAACGTTTTAAGTTATATTTTTATATTATATTTAAGTATCATTCTTCTTTCACTTTGGCTTATGCCATTTTCATTCAGTTAGCAACTGTCCTGGCCAAATCAGGTTAAATGACAGAAACCAGGTAACAATTTATAAGGTTGGGTTACTAATCCCGTAGGAGTCTTACTTCAGCTGCCGTGCTGAGAAATTACCTCTCAATAGACCCACATCAGAAATACTGAAAATGTGACAGAAAACACCAAGTAAGAGGGCAGAAAAGAACATTTGAAAGGAACGTGTACTGCTAGGATTTCTGGAACTTTAATAGCTTTCCACCTCAATTTTGGCCATCGTGAACTCAAGCTAAGAGAAAAAAATATATCTTTTTAATGAGTTTTACAACATGCAAGTTGCTTTATAACATATTACATAATGATGTAAGTGCCATAAAGAAGGTTGTGTGCTGCTCTGTAAAACGTATTAGATCATCAATATTTCTGGTTTCGTACTGAGGAATTAGAAATAATGATGAAGATTAGGGTTACAAGAATTAAAAAAATCCTTTGAATTGAACCATTCAGCCATCCCCAGGGAAATACTAAGGAATTTGTAGGCTGAGAAAATAGGTAAGTTTATAGGTTCTCCTTAGGTGAAAGAAGTCATGTTAACATCATAAGTTTTATACAAACTTTCCATATGCTGTAGTACCCTCTCTGCTTACCCCCAGCTTTCTTTCCCTCGCACCCTTATTGTGTAGCCCAGTTGGAAACAGATTTATTAAAAATGATCCATCAACTTTTACACAGAAGGAGGTCAAACATCTTTCAGTAGCATGATTCAAAACAGGAATATCCATTTAATCCTCTTGCAAATGACAGGCCGGGAGAGTTTGCATCAGTAAGCATAAAGGCAAAGGAGGTTTGCAGAAGAGCAGCCCTTTTGCTTAATGCTGGGTTTCCTCAGAGTCACCCACGCTCTGTCCCACAGCCCACTTCTGCAGATGTTCTGTATTTCTGAAGAGGAATGCAGACACTTTGAGACTCCTTGCTTCCAAAATTTTTGGTTTGGTTTGGTTCGGTTTTTTCCTTGTACACACATGTACTTTCAACTTTTGAAATAACTGTGGGACTGCTATGTACATTAGGCAATCAATAAGCTAGAAGAGAATCTTTACTGAATGGGTCTAGGAAGGACTCTTGTAGAGTTTTTTGTCTGTTTGATTAGAGGAATTCAGTATTTAGCTGCTTCTGAAAGGCCAGCTCACCACCTAACTGCCCAAATGCAGCTTCAAATCTGTCACTGAGCAAGCTAAATCATACTGGCTGTCAATAAGACACAGATTTCTGTGGGTTTTTTTTTTTTAAATGGGACCTAGGTTTTAATGATACTGTGCAAATCCAAGAATGATTAATACAAAAATTATTAGAAGTGAAAAGAGCAGTGTATTAGCTGGCTAAATGTAATGATTTTCATCATATAAAACTCAGCATGTACTGACCACCAATTACTATTGTAGGTACACAAAAGAAATGCTGTCTGTATCTATGGTCCAAAGTCAGGAACCATGGCAAAGCTATATTCAAAACTATGCTTACTTTTATAGTTAGAAAGCAGTCTCTACCACAAAGATATATGTTCATTATGATATAATGAACAGCAGTTTATGAAAGCATGTGAGGTGTAACACAGCCTGATGAAACTATGTTTCAGTCTCCATTGTTTTCTTTTAGAATAACGATGATTTCCAAATTCCTAAACTTTGTTTAGAGTGAGAGAGTAAATTAACATAAAATTTTTGAATTACTGATTCATGTGGAAACATGGGAAGAGAGGTCTAAGCTCCCTGTGTCTATCAATGAACAAGTAACTTGATTGGCTTTGGTAAGTTTTCCTGTTTTGATAAGGGGCAAAAGTGGCTTTTTACCATATTTGAAGCACCTTATGTTGTGAGTCTCTAATTTTTGTGATGAAAGATGCAAAGAAACTGCAGTAGGTAGACAAGTCTGACTGACGCTGCAGAAGCCTAGGCATCTAAAATCATCAAGTTAAAGAAGACCTAAGAGGTACAGAGAAGAAATAAACATTAAGTTAGGAATCAGAGAAATAAATCTCTTTGCTTTCAGCAGGGAGTGCAGTCTCCAGGCTGGTATTAAGCTCAGGGAGATAAGGCTGCTATGGATATATTCCTCATACATAAAAATTAAAGGAAGTAGGAGAGTGTTGAAATGGCTCTTTAATGTGTAGAGTGATTATAAATTTTGCACCTGGCTTCACAAATTTTCCTTCCATAGGTATTTTGCCTAAATTAAATGCAATATAATAGCTAGATACTATACAAGCTTTAACTGTCTCATTTGGGAAGAGTGAAAAATGATTATAATTTACAATTTATTGGAAGATTGAAAACCAACTGGATCATTAGAAACCTTGAGTGATTTTCCAAACAGGAGCTGTTCCATACCTGTCTTGCTGTTCCTCAAGCCTCAACAAAGTGAAAATATGAATACGTTCTTAGATCTGGAATGATGCTGACATTTAGGTACTAAACTTGATGCTGACTTCACTAACATTATCTTAGACTTGTTCATTTTGTCTTCTAATGAAAACTAAAATCAAGATCCCCTAACAGACTAGTATTTTGTCTTGCTACCAAGTAACTGATAAGCAATGTAGGTCAAGAGCAATGCACTATTAAAGTTGGCTGACATGTCATTTCTCACCTCATGGTTGTAACCACTTTTAAGGATGTACTCTCAACCACTAAAATCCCAAGGGTATTTATTGATGGTGGTGTGTTTACCATAGGGCTACACTGAAACTTTTGTCAAATCAAGCAATAGGTTGAGCAAGTTTGGGAGTGAGCTGGGAAGTTCTTGCTCCTGTGAGCTTATCCATAAGACAATATTAAAACAGTTCCAAGTCTTCACTGTCATTTTTCAGTGAGTTTCATAAAGTGACAATAATAATAAAAGGACTGGAATATACAAAACAAGTGATGCACAATGCAATTGCTCACCACTTGCCAACTGATGCCCTAGCAGTGCTGCTCCTATGGCCAACTCCCCCAGTTTATATACTGAGCATGACGTTCCATGGTATGGAATACCCCTTCGGCCAGTTTGGGGCCGCTGTCCTGGCTGTGTCCCCTTCTCCCACCTCTCTTGTGCCCCTCCAGCCTTCTTGCTGGCTGGGCGTAAGGAGCTGAAACATCCTTGACTTAGTCTAAAGACAACTTAGCAACAACTGAAAACATGTTATCAACATTCTTCTCATACTAACCCAAAACACAGCACTGTACCAGCTACTAGGAAGACAATTAACTCTATCCCAGCCGAAACCAGGACAAGAACCCAGTCTGACAAATGGTGTTCATATACTTCAGACATGATTCATGGAATGGTCCTCGTTAGGGCTCCTTTCCTTAAAAGACTGCATCATGCATGGGACATGTTTCATGACAATAGATTTGGTTCTGTCTTGGGAGAGCCAGGAGACGGAATGTGACTCTGAGATTAGCGAATCCTGCAAGTTAAATGGTCACTGTTCTAGACAAGACACCTCCCATTTGCCAGCTCCTACTGGTACTAAAGCAACTGCTGAAAGAGGAGAATATTTTCATCAGAGAATATATCCTGTACCAAAAGAGAAATGAAATGCAAAGCAGAAAACGACAACAACAAATTTCCAGTAATAGCTTTAATAGCTAATCAATTAAGTAGTACATGGAAAAGATTTTCTTTTTTAAAAAATTGCTTCACCATCTGTGACGACATATCATGCTGCAGAGTTTGGATGGTTTCCATCTCAGTAGAAGGGGAACTAGTGTTCTTGGAGACAGGCTGGCTAGACTAGTTAGGAGGGCATCCAAAATGCAATATACGTACTTGATGCTTTTAAAGGACCATTTCACGAAGCCGAAAATAATTACAAGACATATCATGCCAGAGAAGAAAATCAAAGACAAAACCATAAATGGCAGTTTGGAACTGTTTAAGAATGGTTTACTAGATGTCCAAAAAGCCACAATTCCATGTCTGACAGAAAAGGCTATGTGAATTTAAAAAACAGCCTGGTTTAGTGGGGAAGTGAAGGCAGCTATAAAGAAAGGGCATAAAAAAATAATATAGACACAAGATGAAAGTAGAGGGGAGGAGAAGTAGAGAGCGATGAATATAAACTAGGAACTGTACAAAACTGAGAGAGAAGCAAATAATAAAAGAAAAAAACCATCAATGACCAAACGAGCTAAGGACAAGACAGAAGAGCTTGTCTGAAAGTAGCTTAGGAATAAAGGGAATCTTAGTAAAAGAACAGAGCCATTATCAGATGGCAATGGGACGTGTGTAAATATTAATACAGCAATGCTCTGTATTGTGAGGAGAAACAAGAAGAAGTATTAATCATCTCATGATCATGATCATGACATATTTTCCATCCCCATAGTAATGCAAGAGAATACTAAAAGGCCTCTGAAGTTGAGCATTTTGAGATCAGTAGCTCTAAATAATTTGCTTCCAATAATTTGAAAACATTGACTTTCTGGATTACTATTATTGCTTTTCAGTAATTCTTAAAATATTGAGGTTTACCTGAAGGCTAGAAGGAAGCCAGTGAGGTACTGATATTTAAAATGGGAAAATGGGATAATGTCAGTAACTGCAGGCCTGCTGTCATGATAATAACACTGGGAAAAGATGATGGGATGGCTGATAGGAGACTTGATGTATAAAGAATCAAAAGAGTCTGAAAAGACCTGCTCTCAGTCAATATGGGTGTACCAGAAATAGATCTTATCAAGCTAACTTAATATATTTTTAATAAGATTACAAATTTGGTTGCTAAAGATAATCAAGTTGGTATAGAGTACTGAGATTTCAGTGAGGCATTCCACTTATTACCACAGAACACTTTGATTAAGAAATGAAAGCAATACAAAATCAACATGTAATATATTAAATGGATTAAAAACTGGCTAACCAGTAAGTCTCAAAAAGTACTTCTCAGCAAAAATTATCAAATGCCTGTGCTGCTAAGTGGGGTCTGAAAAAAATAGTTTTACACTTTATTCTATTTATATTTTTATCAATGATCAAGAAGACAACTTTAAATAGTAACCAATAAAGTTTGCAGATGGCACAAAAGCAGCAGGTACAGGAGATAATAAAGAAGACAAGTCGCTGCTGCCGAACTATCTGGGTTGCTTGGCAATATGGGGTCATTTTAATGTAACCAGTTGTAAAAACCTACATGTACTCACAAAGAGCGAAGGACATATTTACAGGATGGGCGACTGTACTGTATAAAGTAGTGATGATGAAAAGGACTCCTGGGGTGAAGGCAAGGTCAATGGGAGATAATCAGCTATACAAGAGTTCCCAGTATGATGCTGTACCCAGATGAACAGAAATTTGATAACAGAGCGCTCTTTGATCTGCCAGACAAAAGTATAATAAGACCAAATGGCTACAAGTTAAACCTTAGTAAATTCAGAGTGAAAAATAAAACACATTTTCAGTAGTGAAAAAATATATATCTATTGGAACGACTTGCTAAAGACTGATTCTCTGACATATGAAGTTTTAAAATTGTGTTTGGTGACTTGCTTTTTATTTTATTAGAATTTTTTGGTTGGTTTTTTTTCCCAAAAAAAGAGAAGACCCAAAGAGGGGTGCATCAGGAGCAGCTTGTGTTGCACAAAAGACCATACAAAATCATCTCACTCCGTTAGTATTATTTCTGAATTCTACATGAACTTGGTTAATGCCCTCATTCACACTTTTAGCAATGGTGAGGCTACTATCATTCAAGTCTGATTTACCTGTATGAGAATGATTTTGTTCTTGTCAGGTAACTGCAATTAATGCAGCTCTGAATAACCACCCCGGTTAATCACAAATACTGTATTTTCAGACCTAGGTTGGGATTTGCAGTGTTGTCAGTTGTGCTTCAGGTGACATTGTTCTAGCAATTCATTGCAGTATACATTGAAAATGGACAAATACTAGAGTTCACCAGAACCGTTATGGCCTCTTTTTTTCCATTTTAAAAACTTAGCACTGGGACTGGGGGGCTTAGCTGGCTTCTTTGATCTGTTTCTTGGGTTCAACTCTCTCCCTAAGTGCTTAAAAAGACATGTGGGTCCTAAGCACAAGCCTCACAGTAGACTTCGTCTTTTTAAAGTGCTTTGCTTAGCTTGTAATTCACAAGCCTGGCTACTTGACAGCAGGAGACAACTCACTATCTTCCCCACCAGCCAAGAAATCCTGGAGAGGTTTGACTGTGAGCAGTTTTTTCCCAGAAATGGCAGGATCTTTCCACTCTCTCACCAAGAGTGCCCGAGTCCCTGTTTCTCCTTAGTTCCTGGGAAACCACAGTGCCAGCCCTATGTAAAAGACAGCAACTCAACACCTTTTAGCAGGACTTCATCTAAAAATTTGAATCAAGATCCAAATTAAGCTTTTCAAATAAGAAATAAAGTTTTAATCAGCCACAAGTACTTTAAGTGTTATTAAAAATCATGACCTATTTCCCTTATTAAAAACAAGAGGCTGAAAACATTTCAAAGTCATATTTAAGCCTCCTGCTGACATTGCTGTACTCAAATATGATGGGGACTTTATTTTGTTCCTTGGCTGTGTGTTAAGGGACATTACTGACGTTCTCCATAGTATATAAAATTGAGGAAACAACTAAAAAATGTTTTGGTTACCTCTCAGACTTGCAAAAAGAAAGTATTAAAAGTGAACAATTTAAAAAGTAAAGTATTTTCTTATTAGAAACAAAATTAAAGTTATGTTTATTCTGCTATTTCAGCCTGCTATCTCAATATAGGGTGAGGGGAAATTAATTATATTTCTGATATCTGGAATTAATTTAAACAGAAAAAAAAATCTAGAAGGAAAAAAGATAAACAATCTTGAAATGTCAGTTAGCAATCAGATGTGATGTAAATGCCAAACAAGATTCTGGGGGTCTAACCATACCATGCCTTCCTCTAATACAAATGAAAGGTAATCCACAATTATGGTCTCTAATTATTTAATAAAATGTTTATTTGTATTTCTAACTCTTTGGGTGAAATTCAATCCCCTGCACTCACATGAAGCCAGAGTAATTGGGGGTCTATGCAACGGCTGTGTAAAGGGACTGGTGAGGTGAAATTCATCCTTCCCAGTCTAAGGCTCATGACTACTCCGCTCCTCTCCGGTTCCCCAGCCAGCTCCTCTCCTCTGTGCCTTTGCAATGCTTGGCTGGGAATGGCAGTTGCAATCTCTCCCTGCAGTTTATAAGTCTTGGAGCCGGTTTTGGTGTCTTGTGAGTGCAATTTATAACTTCGCTTGCCCTTGACTGAATATCTATCCAGAGGAAAAGGTGCTCCAAACTGCACGAGGGAGTTAAAAATAATGAAAAAGGAGGACATTTTCCTGATTGCACTGCAGTAGATGACACTGGTGTGCTAATGGCTTGGAACATCCCTGATTTCCAGGTGTCAGACATAAGAGCAGAGACCTTTTATGTTCACTCACGAATGGAAAGGAAAAGAGACATCTAAACAGAAAGCACCAGTGATATTTTTAACATTAATTCCTTCTCTATATGTGTGAAAGACGCAGTCTTTATTTTAGTATATGTATGTGTAAGTCAGCATTTGTTTTTTATAAATACTTGTGAGAGAGGAAAAAGAGAGAATTTATATAGGCCTCTGTTTTTGTGTGCATGTGTGTGTATTAAAATTGCCAAAGTAAAGAAGAGCTGTGGAGATGGGTTGAATGATGAAGGTGACAATTTCTATTCACACTCTCATCTAAGAGGAGAATTGAATGGAAAACACATCCTTTCACAAGTAAAGTTTTGGTCCATTTTGCTGTCAAGTGTGAAAGAGTTAAGGCAATGTTTTGGAGACTTCGGTAAAAGTACTGGCCTAAGAAATCAATCATGTGTTATCAAGTCCACAAGTTCTAGGACATTCTTGTTATCTTGCAAGAGTGAGAATTCCAGGCCAGATATTATTTCCAGAGTCACTCAACGTTTCCTCTTTGACTTCAAAACCCTATACAACAGCACTGAACAATGCTATAGGACCGAAGAATATCTCGTTTCAGTCCATGTGGAAGAGTTCTAAATACACACTATCAATGCTCTTGCAAATCTCTGACAATGATCTATATACATTTATATTCTGCAACAAGTAAAACACCTCTATCAGCCCATCAGAAGAAAACATTCAATTAGACCATTTCTTTTAAAGGAGACTTAAATTTAAAGCTCTTAACATGGATTCCCAAATCTTCAAAAAATCCTTCTTCTTTCTCTATTAGAAAGAGTGAAGGGGGAAAAAAGTGACTGAGTACTTTGAATGAAGACTTTGAGCAGGCCCTTCTTAGGGAAAGTTGTTTCTTACTGAAAGCCTTGGTGAGTGTCTAATTACTTCCTTTAGAGCCACTTTGAATTGAACCATAAGATTCCAATGTGTATTGAATTTAAATTCTACTTATGGGCTCTGCTTCCTTTGATTCTGCATTTCTAGCAAGGGGAGCTCCTTACACCACATTAATCATAATATATGGAAGGGCTTCTGTGTTTGCTTCTGCAGTGCAGTAAGTTGTCCCTGAAGATAAAAAAAATCCCCCTTGGAAGAAAAATCTCATTCTAAATGAAGATTTAAATTGAAATTATTGGAGAAGTTAAGAGGAAAAGATATGCCCAGTAAAATTAGAACAAGCATTTAAATGGAAGAGGGTATCTTTAATTATTTTCTTCCTTGGCATAGCAGAAAATCCCATGATATGATAACTAAGGATACTTTGGGGGGTTAAGAGCCCAACAGCAGAAAAGCTAATGGGATTTTTTTTTCAGATAGAGGTTAAAGTGATGGTACTTTAAGTAGGCTGTCAAACTATCTCAGCTCACCATCTGCTACATATTAATTTACAATAGAGAGATAGGTGAAGTGGGTGTTACTCTTCAGGAGCTATATAAATGTGTAACTTTCTCAATTAGTATTCACTTCAAATGAAGAATAAAATCCCAGGAATCTCAGACCACAAGCCACGCAGTATTATGTTTAAATGGTAATAGTATATCTATAATATGCAGCTAGAGCTGCAGTGTATTGCCAAGAACAGAGTCCAAAAGGCTAGGCTAAGCCGTTTACCATTAACCTCCTGAGATTTCTTTGTTTTGGATAGGTATGCAAAATGGAATAGAATAGATTTTTGCTTCCAAAAGGCTTTTTTTTTCCTTGCTTTTTTTTTCCTTGCTTTTTTTTTCCTTTTTTTTTTTCCATGGAAATAAACATTGCACTTTTAATTTGTGGGAAACTGTATTTTCTTTAAAAGCATTAATTCCCAGTTTCACCAAAATCAGATCAAGAAAAGGAAACAGCTACTTAAGAAAAACAATCTCTACTTTCTCCCATTCCTGTGTGAGTCATATACCAGTCGAAGAAAAACAGAGAACCCTACATTTTTGTGCACAGGGAGCCAGCAGCTACTCGTAAAAGTGGGAACAGAGTTATCTTTCTCACTGTAATGGCAACATGGAGTCCTATCCCATCTCCCGGATACGTGTAGGACTTGCTTCCTTCGGGCTAATTCCCTGCCTCTCTGAATGAGACTGAAAATCCTTCTCTTGATCTCGAAGGAAATGGTTCAAATGCTGATACAAGCACACTGAGTGTGGAAATGTGGGCTCTGTACGGTTTAAAACTCTGTTGGAGATACCTGTTAAAATGTGATGAGGTTCTTCTTTGGTAATTAAAAAGTTTGGCTGTATTATGATATAAAAAATAATGTCTCCCTTTAAATTCGTAGCTATTATTTTTCCTGGTCTCTTTAGCATTTACTGTAGCATGAAGAATTGGGTCACAATTAGCAGTGCTTTAGTGAAAATGCTGATTAGACTTAGGCTAATCATAGCAGACCTGGCCTTTTTTTGTGTAGAAAAATCTCTTAAATCTGAAAAAAATGCTTTATCCCAAGTTAGAAGTACATTTGTTTTCCTCTTTCGTTCATTGCCCAAAGAACATGGGATTTCCCACCATACCGGTCTTTTTTGTCCCACAGCCAGAAGTTTCCCCAGACCTCCTCCTCCCCCTCCCTCCTTGAAGGAAAAATACTAAATTCAGCTGTGCTCTGGCTTTCGCCATGCTATATCTCCTGTGCAAAGCCAAAGTGGTAATGGTGTGTGAGCAGCAGAAGGCACGGGACACGGCTGCGACACTGTCTGAAGCAGGGAGCATGGAGGTACAGCTCTTCTGCAGACAGCAGCTGTAATGGCGCGGTCCACCTCGGAGGCAAGTTTCTTTATAACACACAGCCATCTCCTGCTAAACGTCCAGAGCAAAGGTGGTATGCTCAGCCATAATTTAAAGGACCGTGACATGAAGAAAGGGTTATGATGTTTAACTTATAGGCCATCCAAATGTTAGAGGCCCAAGCAAGTTCCTATTAGCAATAACTCAAGTCCACCGAGAAGATTTGACATTCAAAACTGATGAGCACTAATCCCTTGAGCTCACTCCGACCCAGCCACGCTCAGGCCACTTGGTAACCCGAGTGACCCAGGAGTCAAACCATGATAACCCTCTTCAATTTAAACAGCGGCTTCTCCCCATCTGTCTGAGTTCTGACTCTGCACAATAAATTTCCCAAAGAGCATAAAGAGCCATCTAGTGTATATCAAATCAATATCATTGTGGCTTGCAGCGATATCTGAGGCTACAGTTCACAAAATAAACTAGGCCAGGGGCTGGATTTCTGCCCTTGGCAATCAATCAGACTCACTGGGTCATAGATTTTAGTGTAAATTAACACAGCAGAAACAATCACGCTCCCCAGATGATGATATAATACAGTATTTGCTTTTCTTTTTCCCCCCATTTCATTGCTCATGCTCGGCGGCTAAGCTGTACTGAACAAGAATAATAAAAAGCAATGATTAGAAAGGTGGTGGTAATCATAAAGCAGAACATTAATATTCTCCTGACAAATGTATATAAAATGCACATAAAATATATACACAATATTAAAGGGAAAAAGGAGAGGGGAAATGGCATTAAGTCACTGATGTTTCAAATGCTTTTTTTTTGCTAAAGAATTTTAGAAGTGATCTTGTAAATCATTGCAAGTGGTTATCATTTTCTTTCATTACCGTATTTGAATCCAAAAATGCTAAATGCTCTGTTATTGTCTTCACATACCACTTCCCATACACGGTATGGAGCACACTGGCAACTCCTTTCTCCACTTGCGATTCAGGCTTTCCCAACGTTTACGTGAGCATTGCCAGCACTTTTCCCCAGAGGAGTTTTAATTTTTTCTCTTTAGTATGTCATTGTTATAGGAGAAGAGGCACCTAGTGTTTCACGACACCCACCTTTACGCAAATCTCATCTTTTGAAATTTTCTGAGAATGTGCCACATATGAAAGCCTTGCAGGAATTACTATAATCTCTAATTATTCAATTGACATAAGATACTGTATTGTATTTTCTGTCAGAACCTCAGGAAGAAATGTCAATATTTTCAGCATTAGCAGTACATTTTTTGAATTATAAACACCCATCTCGTAATGTTATTTTATCTCATGCATCTTCTCAAAATATTTTACAGAAAGGAAATGAGATAGATATAAAAGAGATGAAGCAGGATTCTTTAATTTTTGCAAAGCCAGCTGGATGTTTAATTAATGCAACAGAAATTTCTGGTAAGCAGCCATTTTATTCTTTAAGGATTCAAACCTTTACATTACTGTTCAGATAGTGTGACTCCGGTCAGAATGTATTTATTTGCAAAATATCTAATTAGATTATACAAACAATATTTAGTTTAGATATAATAAAATACTAATCTGTGTACAAAAGCTACATGGTATGGATTAGAACTGTATGAGAATAATAACTACTGCGCAGGAGTGGTTTCTGTTGAATAGGCAGAATAATAAGATTTATCAAATAACAGTTATAAGCAGGAATTCATTTCTTAGATTAAATTTATCCACTGTTTTCTGCCAGGGGCATAAAGAAACAGAAGCTTCAAAGGTAGTTCTCTTCTGAGATGACTGAAGGCAAACTATACCTCCTTTAGTGACAAATCTACTCTTCTGTTCTCTGACTAAAGAAAGGAACTGGATTAAGAGGCTGCGGAAGGGGAGCATCCCTTGTGTGCTCTGGTGTGTCCAACTCAGGAAAGCTCCTAAGTAGTTGCTACAAAGCCAAGAAACAGGGTAGAACTGAGGGATCTGCCACCACAACGATGTGACAGATATTCCCTTTCCCACGCAGCCATGCCAGCTGGACTAGCAAAATATAGTCATTGCAGGGCTGCACAGTGTCTCTCCATGATAATTGTGAAGGAACCCCCTTTCTCACTGTCTCAGTTCTCATTTTATTCGCTGGGTACTTCCCATGTGGCTGAGGACTTGTTCATGGAGAGAATAAAATTTCTGAGAAAGAATTAGTGAAATTTACAGTATTAGTGACAGGCAACTGAATAGTTTGTGTAAGGTAAAGCAACCTCCCCCCCTAAAAAAAACACAAAAGCAAAAAAAAAAACCAACCTGCCCAACCTATAGGCTGAAGAAGTAGATTTTCTTTCTTCATGATAGTCCACCCATGAACAGCTGACTTACAAACTCTTGCAAATTATTATTTTGGTTTTTAAGTTTAGATTCCTCAGGAAAATTCTGGTTGTGTGCCACTCTATCAGCTGGTGTGCTCTGACAGCTACTAGATTGCTCATTTTTCTAAAAGCTGGTGTAGGGCAAGATTACCTTGAGATAGCAATCACCTTCTGTGTTTGTGCACGGTAATTCTATGTTTACCTTAAGAAGTTAAAAATATTTTTTTTAATGGCCAAAGTGTAGCAGTTAACTCTGTTGGAGCTACATGGAAGCTACTGTTACATATAAACTGCTGATTTTTACCTCTTTTTTAAATAATTAAATACTCATATGTAGAGAAACTTAGCTTAAAAGGGCTCCACACTCTACCTCAGAAGGAATAACATAGAAAATGTCTCAGCAAATTTTGTTTGACCCTTTGTGAATCTGTATTATGCTGCAGATCTTAATTATGTGCTGGCAGGGTATTTTTTTCATCAGGCTGCTTCATTCAGAGCACAGGCTGGATGCGCACAGGAGCAGAATTAAGATCTCACAGGGTACCATAAATCTCACCTTGCCCAACCCTTTCTGGAGTTTCTGCTCTTTCTGGAGTTTGCCACCTAAGCATCATTCCTCCGACCTATTTTCAAGCACTTTAAAATAATAATTTTCTTGCTTCCATATCTTTCCCTGCATTTTGTCAACATAAAGCGGGTCTTCATTTAATGATGTCTACATGAAACAGCTCTGCACCTTCAGAGTGCTACAATGGCAGTAATCCCTAAATAGGAAGCAAATGCTATCTGTCAATATGCTGTGCTATGCAACACAGTAGGCCATATGAGAGGTCTGCATTACATCATTCGTGGATTTTCCAGGCTTGTAATGCCCTTTCAGTGAACCTGAACTGAGTGTTGAGCTTATAACGAAAACTGAAACCCAGGGAGTTACTTGTGGTTTAGAATTTTTGCACAGCTTCAATATACACATACTGGGAGTCATTGCAATAGGCGAAAGATGTGTTTCAGCCACTTGTGAGGTAGTAATGTTAATAGGCAAAAAATTTGCTTCCTAACATAAAAATTCTTCATTCCTCCATTTTAGAGTTTTTGTGGTTTTTTTTTAAATGAACACAGTACACTTGTGCCAGGCATCTGTAATATTTTTTTGCAGTTCTTCAGTTGCAGGAAGCAGGAATGTATTGCTATGAGTATAATTATAGATATTATTCTATGGATGTGTGAATGTATGATTCTCTGTGTGTTTGTCTGTATGCCTGTGTATAAAAATAATGAAATATTCTCTGGGCTAGAAGAAAGACAGGAAAATGACAAACAAATCCTACAGTCCAATGGTCAGGGTACTCCCCTGGGATGTGGGAGAATCCAGCTGCAGTCCCTGCTGAGATGAATGTTAATTATGTGCTGGAAGTAGAGCACTTCCAGTGGGAGAGATTAAGAGGTACCTATCCACTAGCCCATGGATTAAGTCACCTTTGTGGGAGATTTGTGTTCAGAGGCAGTTGGGATTTGATCCTAATTCACTCAAAAGGTGAGCGCTCCTAGGCAGTAAAGAGCTCATCTCCACGGTGTGAGAGAGAAACTCTACTCTTGGCCACTGGCTAAGTTTTGACTTTGCAAGTGAGATGGGCAGAAGCACACCTTGCTTTTTAAGCTTGTGAGGTCTTAAACATTACAGCTCAGTTCTAGCAAGATGGTGACAGCCCTTTCTGTGAAATTCTGGTGTCTTGGGAGTTCCTCTGGTAGAAACAGGCACGTAAGAAATGCAGATACCTCCAACATTAAGGAAAGTGGTGATGGGATAGCATGGAGGAAGGAAGACAGGAGACTAGGAATCTGAATGTTGTATTTGAGCCTCCTAAAGAAGTAGTTGGTTTTTCTGTATTCCCCCATGAATCTATGGCAACATAGTGTCATTTTTTCCCTTTCATTTCCAGTGTGCACTTGTGGCCCTGTCTTCTCCTCCGTATTCCTTGCCACAAGCATTCCATGCCTGACCTTGGAAGTCAATTGCTTGAAGGGATATTTTCATGGGACTCCCTTTCTGATAACGCTGCCTCAAAAGGCATCTTGGTATAAGGCTATTCTTAGGTTTCAGTAGGCCTAAGAGCCACTGCCTTTGCTTGCTCTGGGAAAGTCAAATGTCCATCGTGAGGAGTCCCAGCATCATGAGTCAAATGGCAAGTTGGGGGAAAGAATGCGCCAGGAAGCAATTCTTCTTTCCTACATGGGTGAACAGCAGCTGCCATGGATCAAGGAGCTTTCTTTTTACACTGAAGACAGAAAACGTTCTCTCTTCTAAACTGCTTCAGTACTTTGTGCTCCATGAGCAATTGTTGAGATCTCTCTCCAAGCACTTCCTACCTGACTTCTAAACACAGCTGTAAAGAAACTATAATTACATCTAATGAAACACCTTGATAAATGTGTACAAATGGCAATCTTAAAAAAACAAAAAGAGGACATTCATCTTTTTTCTTAGATTTGGTATGCAGAGGAAACCGTCATAAACCCAGACTGAACAGCTGAATGGGAAACATAATGGAAGTCCTCATATTTCTACCAAACTACCCAGATATCTTTCCTCTGTGGATTTATTTTTAAATTCACTTTAGCGTTTAAAATATCCAACTGATTAACAGAAAATAGTTTATCCAAATTATCTCTTTTGTTTCCATCTAATCAGAAAAACTATTTCTTAAATTACAAGAAAAAACAGTTGCCAGACTGGTTAAAGCTGGGTAGATCTTTAAATCTTGAGAGAAAACCTGGTGCTATCAGATTTTATTCCTATTTTCCAAAATTTAGTTGTATTCAGATAACTCGGATAATCCTTAGGAAGAAAAACAAATACTATGTTTCTTACAAGACCCAAACTTCCAATAAATCATTTGGGACTGAGGTAGTGAAAGCAATGCCAAACTGGGTTAATTTGGGGGTTGGCCCCCATAGCTAATTTGACAAACGGCATTGAAATTTAACTGGTATTTTTTCCTATGCATGCCATTTTTGTTTGGTGGCTGTAAGGGTTATTAGCATGGCTTGTTTCTTTCATATTACTGCTTTTCATAAAGTTAACTAGTAGAAATGGTGCCAAGAAATAAAAAAAACCCAGTTGGTTCATGATTTAAAGTAAAAAAATGATACAGTATTAAAATGGCAACAATCCTGCCCTTACCAAATTGGCTGGTGCAAGACTAGACTAGTTGGTTACAAACTGTATGTAAAACATAAAGCAATAAAGAGAAAGGCATATTTGCCCATTGTTTTACTGAATGTCATGAAGAACAACAACTAAAGTTCTGGAAAGTAATGCTCTGCTTGTTATTCTAAGTAACATTAAAAAGCAGCTTAACTTAAATGGCGTACCATGAGAAAATCATTTCTAATTATTTTAAGTAATATTTAGATCAATTCATAGTAATCTTATTATCTTTCATGTTTATGTCAGTATTAGATTACTTTCATGTTTGTTTAAGCTCTTTTGCTTTTTAGAATGTCTGTTTCAAAGGCAAATTGAGCATAGTTAAAATAATCAATGTCCTTTGTGGTTTCAGCATATGCAAATAACAACAAGAGTTGAAAGGAATCTAGTGCTTTCTTATACAAAATATTAAGCTTTTACTGAAGAAAACCAGAATTATCTAGATAATTATATCATTCATAATTGCTACCTGCATGTAGTCAGTAACTTACAGTCTATTAAATAAAACTATAGTGAGAGAGATGCGCTGTGAGAAAGAACAGCATCTGGGCAGACTCAGTCCCTGTACAGCATTGCTCAAAAAATGTTCTTTATTTGCTCATGTGAATGAGTAGGAATAAATAACAGTCAGGTGCTGGAATGACTGGATTTCACCTGGGAAGGTCTGCATTCCCTTTCTTGCTCTGCCACAGACTTTCTGTATGACCTTTGGCTGATTATTTCATTGTTTCTGAGCTCTGGCCAGGAGCTAAACAGAGCTGAGGTGCTTCCCTTCTCCCGTTCTTTGCCTACAGCTAGACTGTAAGAAACTTGTGGCAGGGGTTATATCTGTGCTTTGCGATGTGGTGGTGTAGTGCGGAGCCCGGTGGGGTGCCCGTCTCGGCTGCAGCCACTCT
The DNA here is from genome assembly GCA_034782735.1 of Sagittarius serpentarius. Classification (NCBI taxonomy): domain Eukaryota; kingdom Metazoa; phylum Chordata; class Aves; order Accipitriformes; family Sagittariidae; genus Sagittarius; species Sagittarius serpentarius. The sequence goes on along the minus strand of JAVKLA010000047.1, from coordinate 13,858,212 downwards.
CCCAGGTTGTACAGTGAGTAATGATACTAATCCAACAGGCCGTCTGTACATGAAAGCACTCATTAGCTCCACTAAGATTTCCACCAGAGCCATAATTGCAGCGGTGAATTGCTGACAATTTCTCAGCATGGGTCACCTTCTGAAATGTTTAATGGGAGTGAAAAATACCTGAGCTAATTGCTAGTGTCTTATTCTTTGTTGTTTTCTCTTCACTTCCTCCACTTGTGCTTTGTGCCTGACTGTCATGAAAGGAAAATGAACATTTTGCTAGGACTCTAGGGGCTCCATTGCAACAGACGAAGCGATGGGTGTAAAGGGGTGGCAACACTCAACAGGGTGCTCTCTGCTCCCAGTCTTCTCCTTATTCAAAGTGGAGAGAGGTGCCTGGGATATGCTGTGGTTCCTGCCGGTTTGTGCATCTAGGATTTTTACTGGCAGAAGAAACCAAAGCATGGCAGGAGAGGGATGAAATGCATGTCCAAGGCACAGCTGAGCTTTTCCCAGATCCAGGAATACCAAAACACTATTGGGACTGGTCTAAAATTTTCTGAAAGTTAGCCTACAGGTTTTTGCTGCTTCTCCATCTCAAATGTAAGCAATGTATGTCCATTACAGGATGCCATAATGTCATAATATCACATCGCTGTGCACAGAGAGCATCTGTGAGATAACACTTTGATAAAAAAAAAATATTAACTGATCTGCTTGATTTTAAAATTATTTTGTTAAATTTTTTTTCAGAAAAAAGACACTTCAAATTACTGTCTCCAAAACAGTAGTAGATTGTGTTTTCTTTTCTTAGTAGCCATCTTTTTAAACTGCCTTAAAGTTTTAGCTGCCTTTGCATAAATGAGTCAGAAGATTTTCTACTCTAATAAAAGCATAGAGCCTTCTTTGCAATATCCACAGGTCAGATTTGCTAAAAATGCAGATTCCTGTTCCTATGACTAGAATATAAACATATTGTTGGTATACGGCAAATTTTGTTGGTTATGTACAGTGGTAATACTGGTATAGCATTGTGTTAGCAGACTAATGCATTTTTATTTTAGCAGGTTTCTCTCTTGCAGTTTTAAATTCTGGGCAGTAGCTTAGACCTCCAGGCCATTTGGTAGCTGGAGGTAAACACAAGGAGAATATTCATCTCAATGGTTTCAGTATGTTTCAAAGAAGAAGATAACTTCTGGGTTTGTATCCCATTTGCGTCATCTTGATGAGCCCTGCTGTAAATTGATTTACAGAGTTCAAGATTTTCAGAAGTACAGTACATGTTGAAAGCTAGTGATAAAAGTAGGAGTCATTTAACAAATCTTTACATTCTTCTGTATCTGATTCTTTCTCTGCTGAAGGGGACACCTGATTCTTTAGCTCCAGGTTGGCCAGGTGATTGTGACACTTTCCATTACTATGTAAGACCAGTACAAAACCTTCACTTCCTTTTTAAAAGGGGTATTCATGTGTGTAAGAAAAACGTTTAGTAACTGTAGCCAAAATGTCTGGGTCTGCATCAAAATCACTCTCTTTTTCAATACTCATGTGTATTCAGATCTAAGGTTTCAGGTCATACACCACTGAAAAAAAAGAGGGTGGCTCCTGCATGTACAGAAGATCCCCCCTTCTTCTGAGAAGGACTGTGCAGTAACAGTACAGATACAGAATCTGACTATTCCAGATGAAGCTCCAGAAAGATTTCCTTCTCATGAAGTTGGAAATGAGTGAATCTGCTCCCTTAATTTCTCACCCACATCAATATCCTGGCCAGTTTGCAGGAGCAGTGGATGTGGGACTTCAAATTCACAGTGCTCTAAAAATTCTTTTTGCTGGATAACAATGGGATAAGGAGGCCCAAAGGAAAACATGATGACCTAGGCAGATTTCAAAACAAATTAGAATTTGAAACACTTAGCAGAAATAAACTAAATGTAGGAATCAACAGGTCCACTTAACTATGAATATGCAAACTAGAAAATCAAGAAGGAGAGATTTTGAGAAATTCTAAGTTCATCCTTTTTGCTGTAATGGATTGTAGGCAAATTATAGATACCATGAAGTACTCTTCAAAGGTTATGAGGTTGGACAGAGGAAAAAAAAGTATGTGAAACAACCTGAAGAGCAGATTTTTCAATAGCCAGTCAGGCTAGAAACAGGTGGTTATTACTACAGAATTCACAATATGTAAGTTAAAACTTTTTATCATAAAATATTTGTAATATGCCAATGAAGCAATCTGAAAATCAGAAAATACTGATTATTTTGTAATATCCTGCATGCAACTTGAACTTATTTAGGAGAAAAATGCAATCATACTTAACCTGATATACGTCTTCTAAGGAAAAAAACCTAAAGGGGAAAAGAAATACATACAGGAATCAAAAGGGAAACTATATTTATTCTAATAACAAATATTATTTAACTGCAGACTTCAAGGCATACCAAAAGGCAATTATGAAGCAGGGAACAAAGAAAATAAATATTCTGTGATCTGATTGTTCTATATGATAAAAAGAGGTGTTCTTAAAAGAGGTGCAAAGTTAGCAAGCCCAAATACTCAGAAAACTTAAATCTGTCTTTAAAACTACAGACTGCAACAGTACATTTGAGTGACTGAGCTTCAGTGGGACCAAGAATTTATTTCATGTCCCAAGGAACACCAACCAGCAGTGAGATTCCTTAAAGAAAATTATCAACAGAAGAACAAAAGTTTTAAGTGTTGCCAGTTCTCACGATTTTGTTGCAAATATCGAAGTATTTATTGTCCCTTTCAAAGTTTATATTCCTGGATTCAGATTTTTTCCTGAGAATCTCATCTGACAAAAAAAAAAAGTTTTATATGTAAAAAATCTTTTTCATTCTTTAGAATTTTTTTTTTACTTCAGTCTCATGAATTCTGAATGCTTGCATTTGGCAATGAGGGAAGACTAAGAATTCTATAAAAGGTTGTTTGAAAAACGGAAGACTAGGAAGCTAGTTAATGGTTAGCATATAATTTAATAATCAGCCTTCATTCCAGACAAGTCTAACTAAATGTTATATAATAAAAGAATAAGGGAACACTTGATTTCTTTGAAACATAGATTTTAAACAAGTGCAAGGAAATAATATACTACTTTTGAAAGTAACTTGTGGGATTCACTGTTGCAGTACATTTTGTCCTAAATAAATACTGTACTTGCATATATTTATTATGTATAAAAGTATAAACAGCCATAAAATCATAATTTTATTAAGAATACTTTCTAGCATTGCACTAAGGTAAAACTAGGAGTGTTAGTTATATTTAAGAAATAAAATGTCCTGTTAGTCTCAGAAAGAGTAAATTATTCTATTGTGATAGAATTTGGGAATTACAGGTATTTTTTTATGCATTAAATGCTAAGCATTTATCCCAGCTAACTTCAAGTACCCAGCTGAGCTATTCCTGTCTTCCTTCAATAGCAGGGGGAAAAAAAAAAAAAAAGAAGAAAAAAAGATTAGCAGTGTTTCAGAGCATAGCATGTGCTGACTTGCGCTGTGAAGGTGCTTATTCTTCTTCACTGCAGTGGGTCTAGGTTGCTAGCTCAGAAGGTTTGACTAGAGGACCTCTTGAGGTCCCTTCTATCCTAACTTACCCTATGAATTTTTCTATGATGTTCCTTAGTCATCTTAACTAAGAACCCAAAGGCTTCATCCACATTAATCATTTAGTTCAGCTCCTGAAATTTGTCTCCCAATTTTCTCCCCATTCCTGTGTTTTAGTTCTCACTGGGACAGGTGACCTGGATGAAACAAAACTGGAAGATGCGCCCTGGGAGTATTACAGTTGCAACAGGGCATTCAGTCCGTGGGACCGCACCGAAGCTACTCCAAATTAAAACACACTGGAAATACGTACAGTGAGGATGTTGGTCCTCAGCACCAAATGCTGTGCTCTGCGGATCCACTCCTATTGGTCTGCGTTACTTGTTAACGCGGATGTAGCTAGGGCTGGCAGTAATGAATCCAAGCCTCCAGGCTCAGCATATGAAAGAATCCACAAAATACAGAGCAAATGTTGTTACAGTGTCATCTGAAGGAGGTTTACTTCACTAATGTTTTAGAAGAACTTCCAGTCTGTTTGCACACAGAACAGTGCAAGCACCAAAATAATCAGTCATTTAACAGAGTTCATATAGGGCCACAGAAATAATTTGGAACAATTTTCCTACAGAGTTGTACAGTTTTCAAAAGATTAATTTTCCTTTTTTATTTCTTTCTCTTGGAAATGTTACATAGACTCTGTACCGCTACGTATAAACAGTGCAAGTATCAAGTATAAATTTGCTTAACTTTCTAAAACAGATATTATTTATGCAGGGCATAGCTGCAATTATTGTGAAAAAATCAAACATTGACAGCATCTGAAATAAAAATGCCTCATATTACCAGCAAGACTAATTGCTATTTCTGATGTATCTCCTATTTTTAAAATGGCCTAATCCACAGAAATAGATTACCAGAAATCCTGCATAATGCTAGTAAACATTTGAGATCGTGTGCATTCAAGCTTCTTCTGAAAAAGTCCATGCTCAGTGTTGCTTTTCAAAAAGAAGCAGTAGTGCTGAACATCTTACTATTTCACCTCTAAAGTTACTGGACCGTGTCACAGTAAAAGCAATCAATATTGGTTAATAGGCCAGATCTGTGTTATTAGTATTCTTTACAACCTTGACATACTTCATTTTATGTACAGATTGCCTATGAAAACTTGGGCTTATATCTTGTCTAGACAATGCCTTACATGGCCATTCAAATTAATAATGTGCCAGAATTATCCTATGCTTAATGCAGCTGTGCTCTGTATTGACTCTGAAAATTAAATTTACTTCATGGTGCCTATTGACAGCTGGGTCTCAAGCATATTTAATGGATTTGAATGGAGTTTGGGCTATGGCTTATGCCTCCAAGCAAAATGTTAATAGCTAATAATTTTCATTAAAAGTGAGAGTGTTTATCTATAAATGTTGCATTTCTCAGTATATGAAGTCAGCATAAAAAGAAGTTTAAGATCACCTTTCAGTTTACTCAAAGCACCCAGAAGGAATCAAGAAAAAAGAAAAATAACCTGTTTGCTGTCTTTAAATGCAATTCGTTGGCTTATTAACAATGTATTTGCAAATACGTGGTAAGGGAATCCTATTCTAGTCGAGAAAAATAGCTTTAGTTCCAAGAAGGCAGAGACAATACCTCAAGTTGCATCTGAACATAATGAAAAACTTCACACATAATATATTTATTGACAGCCCTGGAAATTGAACTTCTTTATTTATTGACAGCCTACACAGAGCATAGGCAGTGCAAGTTTCTTTCACTGCTGAGCCAACATACTTTTTGCCTGGACAGAAGACACTACTTTTTCTGGAGGAAATAGATTATATTCACCATATCCAGTTGTTCTTTGGATTAGCCTTGAAATGTCCAAAAAAGATGTAAGCCGGTACCAGTTTTTCTGGTCACTTTTCTACTCCAGAATACGTTCTCAAGAGACCCCTAACAGAAACAAACTTTACTCACTACTAATATGAGACTGACTTCTTCCACTAAATCTGCAGGCAGACAGTTACACATCTAATTACTGGGAATGCTAAAAGCCTCTTAGGTAAATAAGCAAACAACTTCCTTTTTATAATTAATATCAAAATTGATTCTTTTGGTTCTAGCAGCCATGAGGTAAGCAGGTACAACTGACATTCCTTTGCCCCCTCCCCACCCCGCCCACCGTGAGAGTTTCTTGCCGCATGTCCTTGGTAGAGTTACAGTGCAAAAGGCAGTATTTGCGTGAGGTAAGGCATAAAGGCTGCATGACATTTTTTTATTCCTGGTCTCCAATCCTTCTTAAGTCTGAAATTATCACTTTAAAAAAAGTTTGAACATTTCTGCCATTTTTAAGCACAAGAAGAATGAAAAACATGCTTTCTAACTTTCAAGCGATAGACTTTCTTGGACAATATGACAAGGAAAAGATATTAAAGCTGGAAAACTGAAAAATCAGAGGATAGATCTCTGTAATGTCAGGCTGCAGGTCTGCAGTACATTTTGCACAAGACTTTTTCTAAACTTAGAAAACAGGCCACTTAGAAAGGACTGTACTGGGCTTTAGCAGAAATCAACGCAGGCCTGAAATTCAGATGCAAGTGCCACGTGCTCTAGCGGACTTTGAGAAGTCCATTAGCAGATAGCCTGGCAGTTTACCTTACATGCAATAAAACTGTTTCTGTTTAGGACCTTCCAAAATGTGTTGTGTGCAGTACAAACCACTGAAAGAAAGTTATTTCTTTTTTTGCTTGTTTCCTCTCTTTTTGCTACAGGCTCTAACACATTCTATACAAAAGTCTGTGGCAAGATTAAGAAGAAAGAAAATGTACATGTTATAGATGTAATATTTACACAGATATAAAACAGAGAAACACACACACATATATACATACATAGAGATACACTTGCACATAAACATACAGAATAATACATAACCCAGAGAAATAAAACAGAGAAATGCATTACAAATAGAAAACAAATATGACACCTGGCTCAGCTTCCTAGGAACTGTCAGAAACAACTGCAGTCTCTGACTCATATCACAGGCAGCAATGATTAAAAAATAAAAAAGGAGTAATAGTTTGATGTGGAAGAATGTTTAAAAGATTAATCAAAGTTGCAGGGTATGATGTATATAAAGAATAAGGATGGGCAGTGACATACAGGCCAACATGCTGCTGAATTGCAATTAAAAAGAAAGCAAGAAAGCATGACGTTACCAGCTGGCACATCCTCCATAGGAGGGAAACATTGTGTGATACTCCGTGGTCTCAGATGAGACATGTGCTGTGAAGCAAATATACAGAGACTTCACAGATAACCTTAATTTTCACATTTTCTTCTTTTGGATGGTTCACTTTACAGTTCAAGCATTTTAGGGATCAATAATATCTTTAATTGGAAATGGGTTTTTTGAAGATAAATTCCTAGAAGATTCTTCCTCTTGGACTTTCCATTGAATTCACTCCTGATGAGAAGAAGGGTTTTGCCTCCTTAGAGAAGAAAATTATGTTGTACACCATGAATCTTTCATATACCCCAAGATCTGAGAGATGTGATTGACTTTAAGAGCTTTTTAAGCCAGAATCCCATGACTACAGCCTCACTTTCTGATGACACAAGCTGACTACAATTGTCTTTCCTTCTACAGCATTTTTTCTGCAAGAAACTGCAAGAATAGTGCAGCATTCTCTAACAACAGTGCTTGGATATGTCTTTTATCCTCTCTGAGTTATTTTGATTGCTGGTGGTCCTGCTATGCATTTTGCCTTTCCGACAATCTGGACAGACCTCAGCTTTATGCAGAAGGCCAAAGAGCACAATCCCATACCTCTTTTGTACTGAGAAGCATTATTTGTAACATGAAAATTGTGGGTTTTCTTACATGAAACAAATGAAGAAACTACTGCGTTGAAACTACTGATCTTACTGGAAAAGCAGCAACTTTTAACCCTTGAAGACAAAAGTGAATGTCTTTCAGTAATGAAGGTGAAACACCAGGTGGACAATATATTCTCATTTTGATGAAACGTTGATATTACAAATGGTGCTTCTTGATGCCAAAAGTTTTTCTTCCTGTGACTCTAAGCAAACAGAAGAACAAAGATTTTTTCAGTAACACTGTCAGAACTGTCCAAATTGTTCAGTTACAGTTTTTCATTCTTAAGATGAAACCTAGGAAACTCAGCTAGTCCTCAGAAACACAAAAGGAAGTCACCATTTTTTCCTTTTTACGCACTTACCTTTAGAAACATATCAAACCTTTCAAAATTGTCACCTTTAAATTTTTGCCACTGCTAATGATGGATGAAGTATATCATATAAAAGTGAAAATGTATCCCCAAAGAGTACTTTAGTAGCAGATCCCCCCCCGCAAATGTCAGCAGGTTTTTTCCTCCTTTCCTTTCTCTTTCTTCCCCTTCTCTCTCCTTTCTTTTCTTTCCATGGGGAAAAAAACACCCCGTAGTCTTTTGGGGCTTACTTTGTGATGGAGTGATAAAGCAGGACTAGATTCTATAGATTCCATAGATTTTAAATTACAGGAATTGGGAGTCATATTTTCAGCTCATGGAAATAAACCTGGTTTCTAAATTTTACACAATAGCCATACTGTGACACTCTGTGACTTGAAATTGCCATGGCACGTATACTTCTAAAGTAGAGACAACCAAGACATGCCTTTTATTCTATTTTGCTCTTCCATAGCTACAGAAAACAATAGCTATGAACTTTTAATTAGTTTCTATAATACAAATCCTGATAACATCCACTCATGGGCCATTTTTAATTTTGAAATAAAAGAAACTAAATAAAATAATTTCCTAATAGCTATAATAGATTCTGGTTTACTAGACTACATAATCTAATGAACTACTGACAGCACTGAAAATTTTACGAATTGTGGGGAGGTTTTTCTTCCTGCTCTCTACTCCCAGCAGACCAGCTTCCTGGACAAACCGGGGTCCCCACCATATTGGAGAAGATGAAGGAACTGGCACAGGCTCTGGAGCATAAGATGGGTCATAGAAAATACATCCTTACCTCCTCTTTGGACGCTGCAATCACTTCTTTATCACCGATTCCCACTGCACAGCTCCATTTTCTATTTGAATCTTGCCTGTAAAATACAAGTCAGTCACTTAACTCTGAAAAATAGTGAATACGTATATTATATGCGTGTTTGATATGGGACAGATTTCAACAGTCTGGGGAGGACCTCGAAGGAAGCTGATGCTGTATGTAACAGCAGTCCTGAAAAACAGTGACTAGGACATGTGTTGGTAGCTTGGATTTTCTAATGAAGTGTGCTTTTATATCCCTTTAAATCCTCCTAAAAATTAAGTATATTGTTTATAATTTCACCTGCATTACTTCCAATCTCCAGATGGATTTTATTTGCATAAGAGTTCCCAGGAGGGCTTTACTATAAAGAAGCCTTGCTGAACAAATTACAGAACTAATCATTTCTTTAAACAGACATTTGTAAATAAAATAAAAGATCTATACAATATGTCAGATGTGAAAGGTTAGCCACTGTGCACAATAACAAAATAATTTAATTTTAAATAAATGACTTTGCCTTAATTAATTAGGAGGTGAACTGAGCCTCAACTCGCAACATAGTTAAGGGAGAGTACTCACGCTTATGCCAAAAAGCAGATTGTAAAAAAATGCGAGGCTGAAAACTGCTTTCCCTTCACTGACTAGTGTGAGCCAAAAGTTTCTGCAAGCAGGGGAAGCTCTTAGAGTCAGCTCTCAGGGCTGCTTTGTATCCCTACATGACAGGAAAGTGGCTATAAAGACTGCAGAATGGACGCTTATGTGCTTTATTTGACCTTTAGATATGTTTCCCTATCAGGAAGGAGACCCTTCAAAGATAGCAAGGTGACAAAATCAACAGGATTAAATCTCTAACTACTGGCAAGCATCTAGACCGAAGTTCAACAACACATTTGAGATGCTTTTTTTTTTCAATAGTATCTGTAGCGGCCAGCGCAAGTGTCAGATTTAAACACTAACATCTAAATTGCTACATATAGGAACAAAAAAATTGACAAAAATCCCCATGAGGTATCTATCTTGATTATTTCCCACCCTGAAACTTTTTGGGGAATCATTATCATGACTGCCATTTGGAACTACAGTCACAGTCCTGTGAACAGATTCACATGTGACTGGTGATACCTCTAGGGATTTCCAGTAAAACCTGTAAACTCTTCAGAGAGGCAGAATTACTCATGTGCATAATTATCTGAGGGACAGATAATTATCTAATAGTAGTTTCTTTTAGTCTGAAGTTTTAAAGCCTTCATTTATAATAGTCACAGTGTATCCCTTTTAGTGGAATATTATTGCAATTGGCCTAATATGTGTTTTTTATCTTTTATCTCCCAAGGCCTGAGGGACGGAGGGAAGGAGGAAGGAGAGGGCAGAAAAACAGTAAACTGGTGACTGCTCTTATCTTTGACATGCTGTGAATAGACAGGATATTAGACTAATACCCACAAAATCACAGATAAATGATTATCTTGTCTTGATTACTACTGCCCTTTAACAGGCTCCTCTTTTTAGCCAAAGACATTAGTTCTAATTTATTTGACACAAATTTCAAGGCCTTCTGCCAAGAGGAGAGCAAAAGCTTCATGAAAATGTTCTTAGCATAAATTTGGGACATCACTTGTAAAATGAGTCGATAAAAAGAAAGAAAGGTCTTTCTACTGAAACCAGAGGATCTCCCAACTTAAAGCAATTCTGGTTTCTATATTTTACCATGTATTTATAATAAAGACTTAACTCACCTTTGATGTGAACTTCCTAGCAAAAGCTGAGGCTTAGAGATTGTCTATATTATAAGCACTTAATCATAAAGTACAGGAGAGCACACTTCATTCATTCATATGATTTATTTCCTTACAGAATAACCTTTGGGAACAAGAAGCCTTTCATTTTTTTTGTTGTGTTTCTGTGCTAATTAATTTTCAAGAAGAGTCAACACTTTATTTGAGCTGCCAGGGAAATTATTTGCCTTGCTGTAGGAAAATGCATCACTGTATTATGAACCTCACTCGCTATTGGCGATGTTCCTAACAGCCTGGGATGTTGGTGAATAATGTCAGCATAACTTTGCTATGTGTATTTTAAGAAGTAATTTTTTTAAACTTTTTGGATCCATTTCCGCTGATTGATATGTGCTATCCCTTTCACAGTTCACAGGTTTAACTTGGAGCAGTGAATTTGGCTTGAGTTTTGTTTGTTTGGTTTTACCTTTTTGGTACTTCTAACGTCGAGTACAGAAGAACTGAACACATTAAAAAGTGTATTCTGCCCTTCTTATTACCAAGGGTCCCTGGATGAGGAAGAAGGCGCTTGCAGAGGGATTCTCCAGTCCAGCAGTGAATTTGCAGTTGCTGCAGTTACCATTTTCATCTTTGTTTTGGCTGGTTTCTGTTTTATGTCATTCTTAAGCAGCTTTGTGTGTAATGAGGCTATTATTCAGTAACAGGAAACCATGATTTCTCTCCTTCTGCTGCAGCTTGTTTGGGCCCTGGTACTGGTAGTCCTTCCCATGTTCAACCCACACTAAATTTCATCTTAGCATTATACAGTGATTTGTGCTGGCGGAGACCTCAGCTATTCCAGCCTCCTACTCCAAGCAGGGCTAACTTAGAACATGTTGATTGGGGTCTTGTCCAGCTAAACTTAACCATCTCCAGTTTTTTTCTAGTTTTAGAAAAACAAAAGTAGGAATTCTTCCAAAGACACAGCTTATGGAGACATAGTGGCTACTTCGAGACAACTAATTCATTACAGTATGACTTCTGCACACATACAGTTCTGAGTAGGACCAAATCAATAATGACAAGCGCTTTAGTTAGTATTATCTGAGTATTTCACAAATACTTGAAATTTACTAAGGGTCTAGAAGGAAAAGAGTGAACAGTATTAGTGAGTACGAAGTTTTGACTAGACTTCTTGTCATTTTTTTCAGGCCTTCATTCAGAAGAAGCACTCATGAAAATTCCCATCAAAGCAGTCTTTTCTCCAGAAATGGTAAAATATATCTCTACTCTAGCCTTGATTCTGGAAAGACTCAGATGTCTGATTAAATTCAGGGATTGGGAGTAGTTCCACTGAAATAATCTAGCTACTAAAAGACCTTGTGAAATTAAATCAAGGAATTGGTTTTGAAACCCTTAAATATAATTTCTACTTTTATTCATGGAAAATAAGAATGATCTGATTAAAAAATAACAGAAGAGTAGAGAGAGATATTTATTCTTATTTTCTAAATCGTGTGCAATTTTCTTTGCATAAATTATGACATTTTCATCAGGCTTCTTATACAAAGACCAAAGTTAGGTACCCGTAAACTTGGTATCATTTTTGGGTGGACCCAGATCCTCACTTGCTTACCCATTGACATTTCCATTCACCTAACTGGAAGCTCTCTGTGCTTTAGGAGTAAAAACTAACTGAAGAGTTATTTTCAGAAAAAAATCTGTTTAATATTTAACTCAAGTATTTATGAGTAAGAAAGGCAATTTACTACAAATGCTAACAATAACATGTTAACATTGAGACTTGTCATAGTTAATGACTGCAGTTTTCTAAGACAATTGTATAACAACCTTGTGCAATAGGAAGCAAGAGGGTTTGGAATAATATTATTTATTTGGATTAAATACGACATAAGTGAAATTTGCCTGAAGTAAAATTGCACTCAATAGAAAATAGAAGCTGAACTGATTGACTTTAATAAATCTAAAGGTTGAACAATCAAACCTTAACCGAAGAATACAGAGGAAACATTCATCCGGTTCTTTGTTAGAGATTCGTTTTAGAAATTTGCCAGAATAGTCATAATAAGAGGTGTAATTAAGCAATCAGCCTTTTCAGAGATACATCTGTAATAACTGCCAACAATGAAGTGTCTTATTGTGGATTATACTTCATGTAATTTAAGAAAAACAACTGTAATTGTAAGTAAAGCTTATGGCATCATACCTCATGTTTACACAGGTGTGATGTTATAACTTATCAGACTGAAAGCTTTCTTTAACACAAGAACAGTATAAAAATACCTTACAACATTGCCAGAAGTAATTGGATGGTTAACAAACAAGTGTATTCACCTGTTCAGAAACAGCTCTGCATGCTCTGCAGGCAATGTCTGCACTCCATCTCTTAAGTCAAAGTACTTTTTGAGCATGGCGGTAAAGTGAAGCCTTTTTGGACTCTTCTGGCTGGTCAGTTTTGTATTATTGACAAATCTGCTGCTGCTGCATCCCAAATATGTGCATGGCGCATGCAGCTTATGGTGGGAGCAGCCAGCCCACATTGTCTCCTTTTCCATCAGTGTTTCTGGACAGGGAGAAGTGTTCCTGTTGAAGAAGCACACAGGGACCCAGCTAGCACCTGGGAGCAGCAGCAGCAACCACTGGCATCGCCGGATACACCAAGAGGCCACCATCAGTATCCAGTGTCTGGGAACTGCCTGGCTGGGCCAGGCAGAGGAACGTGGCAGCAGCTCAGGAGGGGTTTCCAAACACTGGCAGCTCTCCTCTGGGCTTGTCGGTGTGGGCTGGAACTGGTAAGAAGCTGTTTTAGGGTGAAGAGTGCTTGGCCATTACGCAACCACTCAATCACATCCCATTTCCCACCGGCAGACAGCACCTACTTTGTCCGTAGTACTCCCTCCTTCCACACTCAGCTTTGGTGGTTCGTGGTACACCTGATACAAAGAATACCTCACTGGCATCCTGCCGTCTTGGTTGTAATTGTGTATACCACCTCTTCTCCATTCGTCATCATGGAAATTCCCTGGACAGCAACAATTTCGGTGGGAAAGCATCTGTGTATTTTTTTGCTGCCTCTGGGCCGTACTATAGGGCAGTTTTGAGCTTCTGTTCTCATCTACAGTGGAAGAGCCTGAAGACATAAAAGGACATCTAGAAATATGATCTTTACCCATACACATTAGCAGCAAGGGAGCAGAGGACTATGTTTCTGGAATCAATATTTGAGAGAATCTCATTCACTGGCCAGTGCTGGAGCAACATTGTTTGTTTTTTAGTCTATTGACACACCATCCTTTTTAAAGGTAAAGCACAGCAATAGCGGCAATTACAGTAACTGTTCTTGCATAGGGAAATTTTATTTTTCGCAGGACCCTGGCCTTGAGATTATTGGCAATCACTCAGCTGTCCCACAAAGGTAAAATAAGATATCTTAAGACAATATATGCTCCTCTTCTCATTTCCAGAAATAAAATGTGGATCTCAATACTTATGTTTCCAGGAAAAAAACCCAACAAACCAAAACACAAACTAAATTAAGTGCTCTGACATTATACTTTCTTGACTTCTGGTGATTAAAAGGTTCGCCATACTGATCTATGACACTAAATCCAAATGTGTAAACCCATGACGCAAGCATAAAGATTTTTCGAGTATCTTTATTATATGTGCAAACTTTAGGCCACATTCTCAGCTACTGTACTTTAGCTCCTTCTCCCTCAATACAGATTTACTGTTGATACCACTTTAGGACTATGTCCTTGTTTAAAAATGTGTTTTCAGGTGGGGTTTTTTGCTTTATTTTTTATTCCTAAATGCAGGAAAGAATGGGGCAGACTTCTGGGGAGAAAGACTTTAAGACCAGTCTGATATTTTGTTACTTGTGTCTGAAGCTCTTTTCTTTCATCTTTAAAAATATTTTTTTTTATTTTGTAAATTTCACATCTTAAATATATTATCATTAGATAAAGATTTAGCAAGGTAAATAACTCCTATGTACTAATACACACACAGAGAAGTAAGTATTTGCAGGCTTCCAGTCTATTACCTCTTTGCTTTCTGACCACCACTACACTCAGTTTAGATTAATTCTGAGAAGTGCAAGTAAAATGGGAAGCAATGATACATCTAGTAGCAGTAGGGTTGTGTATTTAAGGGACTCCTTTAGTTTGTGGCACTGCGGAACTGAACTGGTCAGGGAAAATTGTGAAGAACTGGCTAGAGTATTTAACACTTTTCATTTTGAATTAGTTCTCTATTGATATTTTATCTGGGAGGCCAAATCACAGATTAAGAACCAAATGATCTACAAACACAAAACAAAGGTGCTATTTTTGCCACAAATGGTTCACAAGGCAAATTTAGGTACATTCCCCTTGGCAAAGCTAAACTGACAGTTAAAACTTCAGTATTAAAGACCAGTTCTATGTTGACCTTCCCAGAATCGTCTTTGTGAACAACAAGTGGTACAGGGTTAAAGCTGACCAAAAAAAAGAAAAGAGAGATTAAATACATGGCATTGCATTCCTTTTAATATGGTGATTGTTCACTTGCACCTAGTTGGGCAATTAAATCTGATAATAATCTCTCTCCCTCTCCTGAAAAATCCTGGAGCACCAGCCTGTTGTCATGGATCATCTGAATCTATCATGTTGTAAGGGTGG
Organism: Sagittarius serpentarius; assembly: GCA_034782735.1. Taxonomy (NCBI): domain Eukaryota; kingdom Metazoa; phylum Chordata; class Aves; order Accipitriformes; family Sagittariidae; genus Sagittarius; species Sagittarius serpentarius. The sequence continues at coordinate 13,843,202 of JAVKLA010000047.1, read as the reverse complement.
CATCGACTCCTAACATTAGAGTGAGACAAGAAAGGGATCTAAGATTTTATTAGTTCAGCCCATTTTTTCCATGTTCTCAACATAGCTTAAAGGAATTTAAGGAACCTTAGTGGGGCCCTGAATCTAACATGCAGTCTGTATTCCTAAACTTGGAGAGTCTCTCTTGGTGGGAAAAGGAGGTGAGAAACTGGAAACTACCTACAAAAATGTTAATAAAATTGTGGAAAGAAATAATTTGTTGTGCATATGTTGTTGTATGTTCTTTTAAAATATTTTAATAACAACTAATTGGCCAGTTAAATTAATATGGGTATACAGAGCCAAAAAATTCCAGGCATGTGAAAATAAGTGGTTTAACTACATCATGCTTAAGTGAAGAAAGAGCAACTTGCTGCACACCACGAACTATGCAAATGCCAACAGTAACAGAGAGTGTGCATAAATGGAACATGAATAAAGGATCATAAACAGTAATTTAAAAAAATGTATAGTCTACAGTGTTCTGTTTCAAGATTAGGTTAATTGAATGTGAAATGTTAGTTTAAGGGGAAAAAAGTGATAGATTAAGATTCACAAATCCTGAAGATAAGTGAGTTAAGGAATACTGGCATGACTGTAAAATAAATTTGACCCAAGAGCATGCAGATAATCATAAGCTCCTTTATCTTCTGGACCTTTGGGTTTAGTGCTTTATTTTTTATTTTACTGTTTGAAAAATAGATTTTAAAGATTTACATACTTGCCACAGAATAATATCTTAAACATGTCTGGATAAAATTATGACTTAGAGGAATTCAGCCATGATAGGCCTTGTATTGAAAAACCTGCCATAACAAATTTTAATTCATAATTGTTATTGAATAGCAAAGACAGATTTAATTATCTCCATTATTGACCTGTTCTAAGCAAGTACTTTATGTTATAAATCCACACATTATTGCCAGAGAGCAGGCTGAATGCATAAATTCTCTGCTAGTTCTCTCAGCAGGTTCTTTATGCCACAGGAAAACTTCTAAAGGAATAAAATATGTCCAGCTTCCTCCAGCTCACCTAGCTATAATGCAGACACAGATTTGTCAGGGTTGCAGGCCCACAACAAAATAAAATTACTATTTGGGGATTCAGAAGAGTTAAATAAGTCAAAAACTGAAATACTGTATAAGCCTGATTAAAAATTCAACAGTGAAAAAGTGTTCCTGATTGGTTGTGGCACTGGACATCAATTACACAGAAATCCTTCAGCAGCTCTGCCATTCAAACCCATCTGTTCCACAGTCATCTAAAGGAGTGATGACACCGTGTGAAAACAGGTAAAATGTGGGATTCTTTTTCTTTGCTGGAGAAAAGAAAAGGGGGATATAATAGCAACGATGACCTTGGTACAGGACATTTCCCGGGGAATTGATGACCGCCGTGGACCATCAACTCTCCCAGCTAGTCATTAATCCCCAGGAAATGCCCTGTGTCTGCCTTGTTATTGCTTAATTCAATTATTTGTGGTTGTGGCATTTATTCTGTGAATATTTTATTGCTCAATCTGCTCTCTGTCTTACCTCTGCTCCTCTTAAAGTCCATCTCACTGGTGCAGACTGGCTCAGCTCAAGAGCACCTCACATTTACCAGAACAGACTACGGTTTACACATTTCTGTGTGCCTGCTATTTCATTAAGATACGATAGCTAGAATGGAGTAATAAAAAGTGTACTTTTCTATCTATCTTAGGAATTTAATAAATTGTAATTACCAGACAATGCAGGTGGAATCAGGTTTTACTGGGCATATACATTGCATACATACAAGCACCATAACAAAAACAATTGATCCTGCTACTTGAAATGTCATCATTATACTGAGAGATTTTTAGGTATGCCAGAATGGTAGGATGCTACAATAAAGGTAGGAAATAGGATGGTGTGATTACTTTTTGTTAGTTTGTTTTTTTCTCCTGCCTCGTATCACTCTTGTTCTTATTTCTTGTTCTGAGGATGCAGCATGACAAGCATTTCACCATCAGCCTTGTTGTTTCCTCCTCAATACTGCACCTCAGTGTTTATTCCTCCCCTTATTTCTGGGAGTGGGACCGTTCTGTGGGGAACTAGAAAGATAAGGGAGCTGGATTTTAAAAACCTACAGAAAAAACAAGGCTAGTTTTAACCCCTGCAATCCATTTCACCAAACAGCCACACAAATGGTTCTGCCAGCACAATGGAGGGACTTGTCTGGAGCCAGGCAGGAGTGGTGAGGAGCAAGGACGGCTTAGCCAGCCTGCCACGGAAAGAAACACTCCTCTAATTACAGTCTGAGAGTTGTATTCTCTTCTACACTAAAGGCCTTCACAGTACTTTGACTGTTTGAAAGAGCCATTAAACAAGTCTAAATATAATCTATGTTTAGGTTACTATTAACGTGGAAGAAAGAGGACGTTTCTGAAGCAGTTGAAAAACATAGGTGTACAAATGGAAATTACTAGACAACATCTGATCATTCAATCACAATTTACGCACAGAGGTCCACGGGATCAGATGGGATGTATGCAAGAGTGTTGAAGGAGTTGGCCAACGTCATTGTGTCATCTTTTAAAGCTCATGGCAATCAAGCAAGGTTAATAAGAACTGGAATAATGTTAATGGGAACTGGAAGAAAGCTGACAAGAACCCCATGAAGTTCAACAAGAGCAAATGCAAAGCCTTGTGTCTGGTTCAGAGTAACTGCCCACACCAACACAGGCTGGGGACCAACTGTCCGGTAAACAGCTCTGCAGAAAAGGATCTGCAGGTCATGGTGGACAGCAAGTCAGCAGTGCAGCAGCGAGAAAGAAGCAAAGATCAGCTGCATCCTGAGCTGTATTACAAAGACTGCAGCCAGCAGAACTAGAGAATTTATCCTTCCCCACTATCTGATACTTGTGGAGACTGCATCTGGAGTGCTTTGTCTAGTTCTGGTCTCCTCAGCACAATAAAAATATTGACTTATTTGAGCCAGTCTAGTGGAGGCACCAAAATGGTTTAGAGCTGGAGCATGTGACACACAAGGAGAGGCTGAGAAAACGGGGCTTATTCAGTCTGGAGAAGAGAAAGCTAAAAGGAGACCCTATTGCAATTTGCAATGTGTTGATCAGAGGATGTAGATAAAAGAGCCAGAAGCTTCTCAGAGGTGCACCATGACAGTCCAGAGTCCATATATACAAGCTAAAACATGGGAAATTCTGATTAGATATACAGAAAAGTTATTTCATTATGTGGGTGGTCAAATACTGGAGCATTCTGCTCAGAGAGGTTGTGGAGTCTCCATCCTCGTAGGTGTTCGAGAGTCGACAGGATAAGACCCTCAGCAACCTTTATCAAATGAGCAGGGGGTTGGACTATATGACCTCAAGTGGTTCCTCTTAAATTATTCTATGAGTCTGTGATTCCATAGCCATATTTCAAATAACATGAGGACAATCTTTCAAGCACAGGTACCTAAATGGTATGGATATAACTATCTAACACCACTGGGGCTGGTGTATGTCTTTCCCTTTGTTCACTAAAAGGCCATTGCCAGGGAGCAAATCTTGAATTATAACATTTCCATTAAGTTCTGTGTTATCAACACTTAAAGGTTCATGTTAACACAGTTTAATAGCTTACAGACAGCTACCCTTGTATAGCTAGTAACTAAACATATTGCCTATAGCAGATTGACATGTTGGTGTGCCACATACTATAAGATGGAAAAAGTAGTAATGTTTTACATTTGCATTTCTTCTATACTATTAGCATTCATAAGATTCAAACCAAGATTTTTGGAAATGTGTCGGGAATTGTTTCTGCTTTCTTCTTGATACTGTCACACTCAAGAAAATGCAGGAGTTATTTGCTAGGAAGTAACATTGCTTTGCATCAAGACTGAATAGTGTTAGAGCACTTAATTTCCTTGAGATCCGTTGAAATAGTGCCTAGTCTACATTTTTTCCATATTCTTTTGTTTTCTTGCTATAGGCAACCCAAGTGATGGTCTCTACCCCTCCCACGCAACCTTTCATGTTCAGAGGAGTCAGTGAACTAGCTGCAAGTCCCATCAGAAATTTTGTAAACCCTGTGCAGGTTTACAGGTACAACCCTTATGTTTCTCATAACTTGATGAGCGATAGGTCCAAGGATGATTGTCTGGCCCATTCCATTTGGTGCAACTAGACAGACACCACAGGGATGTGTGATTGACCTCATTCCTCAAAAATCTCAGTTCTGCCCATTAAATGTTTATAATCTCCATTCTGCTCGTTTCATTTCAGTTTTTCATTAATATCACTAAAGAGACCATGAATCTGAAGTACAGGTTTGGAACTCAGAAGATTTATACTCTGGTTCCACTTCTGTAACTGATTTGTCTGTGACTTTTTGCAACTCGCTATGCATTACTCGGTTCCCTAATTTGAAAAAATAGAAAAAAAAGCATTGCTCATCCACTTTTAAGCTATACACGCTCTACTGGTGATTTTTTTTCCAGGTTTTGAAATGTTTTTATTGTTTATAGACAAACAGGAAGGATACACATATGAAGATGCTATTGTCAGAACCAGTTTGTGACTTTACTTCTCAAAGTGTTCAAAAATAAATGTAAAAGGCATGTGTAAGTCAAGATGAAGTTTTAGACACAGACAGACACATGACTGCCTATACACACACAAATGAAATAGTTCCTAAATTCTTAAATGCTGCACTCCTTTGATAGCATAACCATAGTTAATGTTGTGTCAGGGTTTCCACTATAAACCCTCTCTTTTATAACTAGGCAATAAAATTTTACCCCAGGCATGAAGTACCAGGTCTCAGCACAGCGGCTGACATTTTTATATGTACACATTTTCACACACATTAAAAAAAAAAAAAGTCAGCTTAGTTACTTTAATACATGCAAGTATAACTAATATAAAAAGTTTAAGATACTTTTCAGCTGAACATGTATAACACACATACACACATGCACATATACACATCTGTAACACCAAACAGGTTCTCCTTGTTACAGAAAGGGTACTGGAGAAAGATAATACAGACTCTTCAACCAGAAAACATGCATTCATTACCTGTATCTAAAGAAATAATTGTATGTGACCAGATATTTGATTGAAAGTTACTTAGTTCAAGGAAATAGGAGCCCTCCCACGCGGCTCTACCTCCCACGCCACCAGCAGTCCCCTCACCCCCGACATGATACACTTCATTAAACACAGAAGTGCTTTGTTGCGTTAGGGGGTTTAAAAGAAGTGGAAAGGTAGGCTCCTTGCACTTCCTATGAGAAATGAACATCGACTTCCTCTGAAGAAAATGTAAATGGATTTGCTTAATTGGACTTGGGGCACTGGAGCAATTAATAATAGATTGTGTCATAGTAAGGGCTTTGTTTATATTTAAAGCAATAAATTACAAGTATTAAGTTTATATTTATTCCAAGTTAAACTCATTTGTAATTGACATGTTACTTAGCCCAAGGCTTTTAAGATCTTTTAGTATAATTAAATTAATAGAGAGTTATAGATCATTGCATGATAAACAAACAGCATGGACTTTAATATGACAGATATACAGAGAACAGGCCATGTAAGTAGATCATTATTATCGGTTTTACCTTCAGCAAAAATACAACTGAAATAGCAGGAAAAGATTCAATGCAAACACTGGTAAGTGCAAGGATGGTTTGTAATAAATTTCCTTTTCCTTTCCTAACTGGATGGTTAAAAGACATATTTACCAGTGTGAAGGAATATTAGTCATTAAAATAAGCTTTCCTATTCCACCACTCCATCATCATATTGTTTCTTCCACTCTCGCACCAAATAATTTGGATTACATTTTTGAAGAGGTCACACCATGCAAGGAGTCACTAAAAGTTTGGACACTTCTGATTTCCAAGGGATCCTTCTAGTCCTTTGGCCCTCCACATTATAAGGTTAAGTATACCATTCCCAACAGACCCTTGTTGAAACAGTTAATAAAGTCTCTAATAGCTGTCAGAGACCAGTGATGAAGATCCCATACATACTTTGGCAACTTATTTTGACATCTAATAATAATGTTTTTTGATATCTAACCAGAAATACTTGGTAAATAGATCCTGCTTCTTCTTGTTTACTGTGGCCGTGGAGAAAAGACAATTCTGTTTCTCTTCCAGCAGCCTTTTAAGGCCAGTATGAGTCAAACACTCTCCCTGTTCTTCTTTTCTGTGCATTACACACGTTAAAGAGCAGATTGCTCAGCCTGTCAGCACAGGAGCTGCTTTTCAGATCTCTGTTCTCTTTTCTCTCCTGTGGAGTCTCCTGCACTTCTGTTGAAATGCCCCATGCAGTACTCCTCCTGAACTCTTACAAATGCTGAGCAGAGCAAAAAGATATACCGTATGTTTATTCGCTTTGCTTTTAATCTTCCCAGGATAGCGCTTATCTTTTTCTCAACAGCATGACATTATTGACTTGTGTTCCACTTGTGATCTACTAATACCTTTAAATCCCTGTCTGCTGGCCTGTTGCTCAGCCAGTTTTTCTAGATCCTGAATTTTTGTGGCTGATTAGGCCTGTCTATCTGCACTGTTTCACTTGTGCCTCTTGAACTGCATTTTGGTTTTCTTCAGACCATGCTTTCAATCTGTCAAGATCCTTTTGAACCCAAATCCCATCCATCAGTATAATACAGTGCCTTCCATCCCACCGCCACCTACAGGTGTAATTACCACTCCCTTCCCAACGTTCAGGTCATTAACAAAAACATGGAATACTGCCAGATCCCCGACGGTCATATGCAGAACCAGACTCAGTGCTTCCTTTCATTTTAGGAGTAGCTCATCAATAAATACTACTTATCAATGATTTTCCTATTGCCTTTACACTATCCTAAAGTACACTTAATAAGACTGTTTCCTTATAAGAATATAAGATACAGTATCAGAGTCAAGATTTTAGTAAGTCTGAAGTCAAGATATATATGATATTTTCTTCTCCTCTGTCGATAATGCGTCTTTGTCATAGAAGAAAATTACATGGGCTTGACGTGATTTGTACTTAAGTAACCCACGTTGACTGCTACTCATCTCCTTGCTTTCTTGCAGCTAAACAGTTTCATTAGTTATTCCAGTAGGTTTTATATAAGTTGAACAGTTCATAACTATCTAGGGTTTTTTTTCCCCCTATTTTTAAAGATGTGTACCATGTCTCTTCTTTTTCCTGTTTTTCATACCACATCTGCCCTTGTAAGTTCTCAAAAGTAAATGCCACAGCCCCAAAAGCAGTATTTTGAGTTCTTTAAATATCCTGGGATGAGACATTTCAGGACCAGTATATTTTAAAACAGTGATATTCTCTGACCTGTTCCTTCTGTATGCCTTGGCCTTCTGGGTTAGTCAAATGACTCCTTTCAGTCCCTTAGCTGACCTCTTTCCCCTCTGCTACCATGGACATTGCAGTATTCTCTCATCTTCCCTCTCAAACCGATTAGAAGACCAGAAACTAATGGTCTTCAAAACCGTTCTGCTGTAAGTGGAGCTTATGCTGACAGTTTATAGTGTTAGAATAGATCTGTTCTTCTGGGATACTTTATCTTTGAAACTATTTATAACCACTTTCTGTAGATCAAATAGAGACAAAGGAATAATTTGCTAACTTATAAGGTCAGTGTTTGCATTAAACATTCCCTCTGCTCCATGGTAAAGCAAAGAATTCACGAATTTTCCTCATGATGTCTTCCTTCCCAAGAGTTAAAAACGTATGCTGTTTTCTCCTCTTGTTCCTCATGGGCCTTTCTATTTTCCAGCTTGTCTTACTTTTTGTAAATGAAAGCTACCTTATTCCACATTGAGCTAAAATCCATTTTTTGTTTACTAATTCTATTCTTACATACAAATGTGTGTATATGTAATGATATAGATATGGGGCAAGATATAGAAGTATGTGTATATTTGTAAATATATAGTATTACATATATATACACATATATTTACTTGCATATGCATTTGTATAAATTTTTCTGGTTTCCTGTTTTTCTTTTCTAAACTCTCCTTTGTACAACTTGTCCCATATTAATTCTTTATTTGATCTTTCTAATCTGGATGTCAGTTCAATTGTGCTGCAGTCTGTTATTATTCACTGTGTGATGTGAGTACACCATCATTTTCTGAACTAATCCCGGAGTTAAGAAAGTCCTTCTCTTTTCTGATACTTACTGTCCCAAGGAGTGATCGTTCAAGGAACAGAAAATTGCCTTTCTCTTTTGTTGCTCTTTCCTATCAGCTAATTGATTCCAAATAACAGAAATCATATAATATTACTTCTTTATCAGCCTCATTTGTCTGGATCTGTCCACTATGCCTTTCGTATGTTTTGGGGGTTTTTTATTCAATAGGTGGCTAATGGTACATTTGTACTCATACAAATCTTTTATGTAGTCTTCTCTGGTCATAATTTTTAACTCAGACCCCCCAAAATTTTATCAGTATTATTTATTTTATGTATATGTAGTGCTATATATTATAGAGATCTGTGACTTAAAATGTTATTCCTATTTGATTTACCTTATTGATTTTTGTCATTGACGTTTGTCATTGACTACGGTATATTAAGGTCTTCCCTTCTCAGGTGTTATGGCACCCTGAGTTTGAAATTCTCTGTATTAGAAAACTGACCTTTTCTTTGAGGATGTTTGATCAAGAATTTATAGTGAAAGGCTGTGAAGGTGGAGCCTACTTTACATACATAACCATTTTTTGTTCAAACTTTATTGGGGGGCGAGAAAAAGTGTCCAATACCAGAGTGATGAACTTCTTAGTTTGCTGTGAGAAGATGCTAAGCAAGAAGGTAAAGTCCATATACTCTTTACCACTAGAAGTTAATAGAAAAGGTATTTGTTTTTATTTAAAGTGCAGTTGCAATCATAAAGTTCTCTTAGGAGATTAACAGTACTGAAAGTGAATGTGTGAATATTCATTTTCTTTGGGTATGAAGCTTTACTAGCAAAGGTGAGAAAAAAAGACTTGCAGGTAAAGAGTTATCCTTGCAGATTTATCAGTTCCACTCATCATGTTGAACATCCATGTGCACTTTTAATTTTCTTATGCATGGTAGCTTTCTTGCACGTGAGGGTCTCTAAATATTACCAGCCCAGAGAATAAGCACCCCCTTCTGGGACACGCTTATGACATTCCAGCATAGATTGTTGTCACATGAAATAATTTCATATAATGAAATTCACAATGAAATTACAGATGAAATTAATTACTTCATGTGTGCCATAGACACCAGTGTAAATTAAATAACTTCTGAATAAAAAGAAATCTAGCTTTTTAAAAAAGAAAATCCAATAATAGCAAATTGCCCTTGTCATGTGCTCAGAAACAAAGAGTGGGGTTTTTCCCTTGCTCAGTCCAAAAGTTCTTTAATTGCTTTACCTGCCATGCTTAAGTCACTTACATTACTGAAATATACTCCAGGCAATCCTTTGCTTTCAGATCAAGAGAGCTGATAAGTGATACGAACATCAGTCTAGAGGGTTTTTTTCACATCGTCACCTCTTTAAAAGACAGCTATTACTGCAAGTACTAATTCCCGAGTATTTAATTTTCCAAACATCTATACTATACATTAGTTGTTTGGCTAGCTAACCATTCCCATCTCTTTTAGGCAGCTAAATCATTAGCTTCAACTGGTATCTTTCACTGATATGGGCTTGAAAGCAGCTTGTGGATAATTGGGTACCTAAATATGCATTTAGTTCTCATTTTTGGTCTCTCAAGTTTGAAAACTGTAATCTAAATGATTTTGCCAACCTCATCTTGTGGTAACTGTTATCTTTCAGGCTCACTAGAATTAGACTAGGAAGGAAAAAAACTGCCTCGGATATTGTTATGTGATAATTGCTGACCTGTCCCGACTCTCTAATTGTGACTAGTTACTATGTGTAAATCAGTGTCATAACTGAAGCTAGTTTCTGCGGGAAATCCTGATGCCTTGAAAGGTAATGAGAGTTTTGCCCTTTTTATTTCTTGTGGATAACAACAGCTCATTCTGACTCTCTGAAATAGAGATATAGGCATAGTTCCCTTCTTCAAAAAATGGCCAAGAGCACACACTGTGTCTTCATTCTCATGGTGATCTTGTGTGAAGCCAGGTTCTGACCACCTGCTAACATGCAGAGCACGGACTAAATTTTTCAAAATGTCATTAACAGCATCAGGAATGTCTTCTCTTCACTATGTTGGACTAACCTGAGAAATGCCAGATAACTTGTTTTAGGGACCTATGACTTAAAGAGCGGGTCATCATCCTCAGCTCAGCTTGATTCTCACTAAATCATCTATAATATTGTTATACAAGCAAAGATGGGGAAAATGTTTTGGCGGTGATGTTATACATCACTGTGTCCAGATGGAAAGACTTGCATCCATGAAAAATCCCATGTAAAACATTACAGGATTACAGTAAACCACAAAAAACAAGTAATAAGCTCTCATTCTTACACTGAAATTGCTATATGCAATTTTCTATTAATATTTTCTCACTAACGTTTTTAATGAAAAGATATTTTTAAAAGCAAGCAGAGAACAAACAAGATGATTTTTCAAAGTGTTGCCAGTATGCTTCTGACTCCATCTTGCAGTAATTTAGTTTTCTAAATAATTCCAGTTGATGTACTCTTTGGCGCAAATCCCTGCAGAGAACAATGGGGTTGATTGTTTTGTTGACTGCAATTGTTTTATGTGTGGGTTTTTTCTTAAACCTCAGTGTTGGGCAGGGAAAGGAGTGGTTCAGAGAAGCCCCTCTAATGAATGGGTAACAGATGACTGTAAACCACAGGTATTAGACCTTTTCAGCATGGAGCTTTAGTGACTCAAAATGTTAAAAAAAGAGACGGAAGAACAACTGTGAACACATCCTAAAAGCTCAATGAATTCATTGTCTCAAATTAGGTAATTCATGGTCAACCTCAGTTTGGATTTTTAACATTTTTGGAAATGTCATTGATTTTACAATGTACAAATAACTATACAATCTAATATCAAATGTACTTTGACATTTTGCAGAAGATGTACCTGGCTATGGGGCTTATCAATAGCACAGAGTCTCGGGATATATGATGACGGTTGCAACATTTGCAGGTATTTAACCATCATTCCAAGTAGCAAAAACTACTTGATAAAACAATAAAAATTAATTAAAATAAGGAGGAACACATTGCAATAAAACAGTTGCCTTAAATACGTTCACTCCTATTCACTGCTGTGCTTAACCTACCCCTTTTGTTTGATTTTCATGCAGCATCTCCTGACTGCTGTAACAATTCCTCACACGCTAAAGTACTTAATGAAATTCATGCAGTTCAGCATGATCACAGAAGAGCTAATCTGAATATAGTTCTAAAAAATAAGGTATCTTCTCTAGCCAAGTCTCCCCCACACAAAATAAAATTTAAAACTTTATAGTCAATGCTACCGGTTGACAATTTTAGTGGAAATAGAATTATATAGCAAAACAACCCTGGAATGCTACCTGCATTTTGGTACTTTGTTCACAACTAAAAATTAGCTAGTTTCTACTGTGAAATCTTATTTCTTTGGCAAGCATGTATATTTCAATCTGCTAGAGTCAAAGGCAAGTCTTAGATTAAAATATGGGAGATATTTGTCCCATTCTGTGCCTGGGAGTGGAGGCAAGTGAACAGCTAGAAGACCCACACGGTACATTATGCTTTACCTGTCTTTGAGACCTTGAAAACCTCATGAGACCAGCAATCCATAAAAATGCTGTATCTTATTAGCACACCTGTATGCACAAATTGACTGCTTTTCTTTTTTATGTATTAAATTCAGGCAATATTGAAATGAAGTGTCGCTTCAAAAATCAAGGTAATTTATTTTGCAAATGTTGAAACAAAATCTGGGACTTTACATTCTTTTCTTTCCTCTAAAGCTGCAATTTTCATCAAATAAACAATGAGCCCAAAGAAACCTTTCTCAGTATCTAACATCTAACATCTGTGTCAATCACAGAAAACCCTCTTACGGTTCTTTGCATGGAAGAAAGCATACCCTATCCCCCTCCTAGCTTCAGTGATTAATGAAGTGACTAAAACGTTCAAACATCTTAAGGAATTTGGACACCTAATCTCCAGTTATTTTAAGTCAACTGATATGTCCACGAGGGGGATTCCAGTTCCCTACACGACCATAACTTACACATGATCCTTTCCATGTTTCTCTTGATTTCTTTTCCCTGTGAAAACAGAAAGACTAATACCTGGAGAAAACAGCAGGATTTATAGTGCACCGTTTGAAAGGCTGCAGCACTACAAGTGTTTTCTGCTTTTCTCTGTTACTTGCTAATAATTGATCACTGGCAGTTTCCGTCCCAGTCTCTATTCACCCGGCTGCTATTCTCCTGCCCACTTCCCCGGGACTCTGAAGTGCACTGTAACATGTCTGCAGATGGGCTTTACAGTTCATCTAATGAAGTACCCTGATTTTCTTTAGTACAGATCACACAGTCATTTATTTTTACAGATCTGGGCTTTGTTTTTCATCTTCTGCATTCTCTTGTTGTTCCCAGTACATCAGTGGTGACTTCTGCACCTGGACTCACAGTGTTGTGATTGCCATTCTCTCTAGCGGACCTGTTTCTCCCATTCCAGAAGGACTATATCACTCATTAGCTTCTTTGAGGAGAAGCCCACATGGACTCACAAATTCGCTTCAGTAAGGCAGGTCTTTTCGGTTGCATTTTTAAAGTCTATGTATACAAAATATGCTAAGGCATCTCTTCACCTCTATTGATGAATACCTGGCAGGATGATCAGGCAACACTGAGAGCTTTGTATACCATTTTGCCTTTATGACATACAGGCCTTACACATCAGCATTGTTCATCCTGTTCTTGAGTGGCTGTTGAACAGTATTTAATCTTAGGATAGTAATCAATGTTAGAATTCGAATTTCAAAGCAAATTAAAATTACCATCATAGTATCCTGTTGAATGTCGATGCGTCATTTCCCTGGGAATTATAGAGGTTCACAATTTCCAGAATAAGCTTGGCTTGAGCAATCACAAGCCAAGTAATGTGATAGAAGATTCACACTTTGGTGTGTGTAGCCCTATTTTCTTCACTGCAGTTGCAGCTGTTCTCTTCTCTAGGTACTAATTAGAAGTACAATGCCCGTGCCACTGGGGGTGGGTCCACACCAGCGGTTTGGGGAACAGAGCAGCATGAGGAGTGACTCTGCAGGTCTCTGACTGGCAGGAGGACACAGCAGTTGCCTCTTATTTCAGCTGCCGTATCGCCACTGCTCAGCTGGCCGCCGCAGGGGTAAGGCTTTTGGATCCCTGTCTGTCTGTTGCTCCTTCTGAGTTGCCATATGCACTTATATATGGGGATAGCATCCTAATTCTTGGCCACCTTCCTTTTTCTTCCACTTTCATCTTCCTCTTATTCCCCTGTACCTTACGTCTTCACACAGCCATACAGAGTCTTGCCTTACATGAATATTATATCATTACCCTAAAATTATTTCCCTTTGGAATTATTATGTCATTAATTCTTACATCCTGTAATTTACAATATAATAATGCTCTAACTCCTGAATGTTTAAACAAAAGAGATATCAGCGCTCTGCAGAGAAGGGCTGTTGGAAACAGAAATAGAAACTCCCCATCCTAAATCTTAATTACAAATTTTATTTGTACAGCGAAGAGTAAGATTTCAGTAGTCCTCTATTTGTTCAGAATCTCTTTATATAGGTTTTCACAGCAAATTAATTTGTATAACACAGGAGGATTTTGCTACAGTTGTGACTAGACTAATGTCATTTTGGATAATCTTCGTAATGTCTAAAACTTCAATATCTCCCTGAACAGCAGAAGCGGCAGGAAAAAGAGAAACTTCCCTCCCCTGTGGCTCATGGAGTTATTTACACTGGTCATTTTAAGCACTGCAAGTAATTTATTTGGTGAAATTCGCCCTTTCTGTTCAAAAGATCAGAAAACAGAACTTTCAGGTCTATGGGCTTGTGTTTAGGACACTCTCCCAGAAGGGAAGAACAGGATAAAAAGGTGCAAAGGGAGGGAAAACTGAGAACTGCACTGTTTGGCAAAGCATTTGACAAAGGATATACTGTAAGCAGATGTTACAGTCTGGGTCGGTTGCGTATCAAGTAGTTCATAGAGTGAGCATTTGTACTAAGAACTCATTTGATGGCTTAAGGCACACATTCTGTTCACTGATTAGATAACGTAACCTTTACCAATTAATTCCACTTTCAGCTGAATTAAATAATTGGTGGCAAAAGGAACTCTAGCAACATTTTAAAACCACTAGGCTACATTGCAACCAGGTTCTGTAGGGAGATTTCAGCTGGTTTTTATTAGTTGCCGATATCTGGTTGGGGGAGCTATCAATTTCATGGTCTATCCTCCTTTGAGCATAAGGTTGGATCAGAATCCTTCGAAGTTTCCTTCCAATCTGAATTATCCTATGATACTATGAGCCTGTAATAGAATATTATTCTACTATAGTTACTGTAGAATATACTAATAATATACTTTTATATAAAGATAAATATATATTATAACAGTCGCTATCCTATATTTATGATTTTCTGACTGTTGTTCACAGATTCTGCAGCATTCATGAAAATCAGCTAAGAAAAGTAAGCCTTTAATCAGCAGACTTATTTGTCTGTACAAGGGTCCTTATCCATACTGAGAATTTGTTAGAGGCCTGCAACAAGGTTTAAAAATAAAGAATTTTATCAGTCCTGTAGCTTTTAAAAGTAATCTCTGGTAATTGCTTGAGGATTTAAATAGCTTGTTAGGATATCAAGATTTTTAGAGACTGGAAATAACCTTCTGCACCCAAACACTGCAGTATCATTTATTTTTAAATATATATAATTGAGGTCCTCATGAGAAGAGCTCTGCCTACTGGGAACTTCTCAGTCCCTCTGAGATTGGTGGCTAAGCAAGACATTTACTGAAACTTAAATCTAAATCACCAAGCCTTTTTTAGAAATTGTTTCAACATTGGCCTCTCATGCCTATCTATTACTGATTATTTGGTTTAAGCAATTTTTGTCTTTGAGGGGGAACACTGATACTATAATTTTAGTCAGAGTTCCAAAGCACCGCAGTTCTTTTCAAGCCCGCAAAGCTAGGGTGCTTTTTTTTTGTCTTTCCAATCGCTATTCATCTTTTCCTTTTCTCTTCTGGCCCATCTCTTCTGCGGTAGCTGCAGCAACTGGGTTGAAGTTAGAAGAATTTAGCTAACACAGTTCAACAAGTTTATGGTGTTAACAACAGGAAACCACCGCACTAATCTGCAGATTGCCCGCCTTCACATACAGGGCTATTCATGAATTCGTGCTGCTGTTTTCCTGCATTTCAGAACTTCCATTGTTTTATATGGGAGCTTGGAGGCTGGTTTAATTAAAGTGATCTGAATAGAAGTACAGTATGCCAGATGTACATTATAAATATAGAGCAGGTTATGTAATGGTAAACCATCAGGAAATATATGGGAATGGTTTGTGATAACTCATTGTTAACTAAATATAAATCCTAATTTATTTCACTGTTTTAAACTTACTACTTTTTTTTAACTAGCACAAATGAACTTTCTTTGTATTTTTACTTTTTCCTTTTTTTACTACAGTTTTCCCATGGGGAAAGTCTGCTTCAAATTAGTTCATTCTGGTGAACAGGTACTATTCAGTGTGAGTAAGGACTGTAGCATTTGGGCTAGATCCACAGCAGGACTAAGACAGGGTACGCTGCTGTAGTTGCCTCTGCCCACAACAGAGGTATCTGGAACTCATGATTCGGCTGCCATCTAATTGGCATAAAGACAGAAAGTATTTTGTTTCAAAATTTAAATTCCCAAGGTCTTCCAAGAATATAGGCTTGCTCAAAATACCTACTTTTCATTATGTTGAGCTTCTCAACTGTATTGTCCCATGATCCACCGGTTAAGTATTGCCTCTCCTAATTTACTTATGTGGCCCGATGGATAAAGCATTTTCAGCATCCTCTTGACAGAAAAGGCAAGGATAGTGAAGCTGTCATTCTTACCTGGTTTTATCCTATTCTTTCTTTGCTGGAGCACCCTAAACACAACGCTGTAGTTCCCTTTTCCCTTTCCCTTACTGAAACTCACGGAAACGAGGTGCAAGGAAGCCCTCAGTCCCTGCGTTCAGAGGAAGACTGCCTTGTCATCCCACAGGCAAAAAGCTCTCCGTGCAACCCTGGTTCAGGACATACAGCACCAGCTTTCACTGGGTTAAAAGGCAGAATGAAGTGTATATTCTTCAGCTACCGGTGTACTACCCTGTAAACAAACCTCAGCCCAGAGAGTCAGTCACCACATAAGCTGTGGGCACAGATACATGTTTCACGTATGATTTACTTTTTTCTTTGAAAGCCCATGAGCAAATCATTTAATAGTCAAACATTTTCAGATTTTGGACTATGCTAATTCCTAAATTATGATACTTTTTGAATTTCCTTTTAGACTATTTGTTCCACTTGACTAGCAAAGAGGCTTTAAATGTTGAAATAACTTTTTATAAGCCACATTTTGTATCAAAATTGAAATATTTCTGACAAGAAACATGTTCCTACATATTCATTCAGTACTTTCCCTGTCTTTTGCCTAATTAACAGTTTCAACTGGTAGATATTTTCAAAGCTGACTGGGCAGGAGGTGTAGAGCAGACAAATCCCACTGTTTGCTAATTAATTTCTCTCTTCTTAAGATCACTAACAGAAAAATCAATGGTCATCTAGCACATGTATTCTATATAACCCTCCAGTGGTTTAGCATAATTTGTTGAAAGATTACCCAAACACTATTTGCAATGAGGTAAAGGTATCAAAAGGTTATTACAAGCAGAATAGTAAAGAATATTACAAATATTTCTCTAAGTGTAGAATTTTTCTTTCTGAAGAATTTACACTTCGCAGCAAATATACATCCTAGACTCCTGCAGAAAGCTCCCTGGTTTTAACCTGCCTTTCAAGGAGTTTTCTGCATCAGACAGAACATCTGACTAGCCTGGGAGAGTGGAAATGAGACACAAATCCTCTAGCTTCGTCACCGCAGCTTACCCTGTGATTCCATTTGTTGTAGTGGGTGAAACTGGAATAAACTAGAGTAATAAATCAGCCTGTCGTGTCTGAATTGTCTCTCTAAATCCACAATAGGACTGGATGTGATTCAAAGTATGAGCCAATGGGTATGTTTGGGCAGTGATCTTCAGTTTCAGCTGTCTGTCTACATCATCACCCATACATCTGGTGCTGCTTACTGCAAGAGATTTTGATGAATTATTTTAAATAATTTTCATGAGCTTTGGAAAAAATGGCCAGGACTTCTGAAGTTAGACATAAAAGCTCTCATTTATGTGCGTATGGTCTTCTAATACTACATACATTTAAATTGCTTTAAAACCTCGGAATATCTTTATGTCCTTTTTCTTTTCTCTGAATCATTTCAATTATAAGGAAAGGAATGTCCCCACCTCATTGATCTCTTATAACAGATACAATGTAAGTTATGTTAAAGACTTCTATAAGGCATCGCTGTTCTTTTCAATTCCTCACAAGCACCCAGCAAAAAGGGAGCAAATGATCAATTTGGTATTCACAAAACTATAAACATGCTGGTTTGGATAAACACAATTTCAGTCATGACTCAAGGCAGCTGGGAGGTGGGTTGGAACAGCTCTGCCAAAACAGGCTGCCATCAGCTAGAGCAGCCAAATTCTAAGGGTCTTGACAAATGGGGAATGACGGCCAAACCGGTCAGAGGACGGGCTATTTCAGCACATTTCTTCTGCAGCCTGAAGCCTCTGCCCATGCTGATATGAACCCCTCAGTGGTTATCTGCTCCAGTCTTTCCCGGCTGGATCTGTCTTGGGAAATCTGCAGGTAACACCACCTGCTGCCCACACTCCTGAATTGATTTAGGTAACTTGAACAGCTTTAAGTACAGCCACCTCCAGAGGTTGCAGGGATGTACACGTAGCAGTCACCAGCTCTGGGCTTGCAGTGAAGTTTAAGAGCTTTCTGGGAATTCATCGATGCATGCAAACACTTTCGCAGTTGTGTGGTTTAGCCTTGCTTGTCCTTCTTGTAGCTTTTGGTGCCTGGCACTCCGTGCACATGCAGGAGGTTGCAGAGCAGGAACCTGATCATGTTTATGACACAGGAAAATAACATCTCCTTGTGGCTATATTTACTATCATTTTGAATATGGTATTCACGTGTGGTAACATACTGAAAACAAATCAGACACTATCACTGTTCCCTGCAACGGGACACATGGGGTGGTTGTCAGTATGTGGCTTTTAGGTGCTTTATGGACCTGCAACTGCCCAGGCAGCGTGTGAAGACAGCAGCTGACTCACACCTGCCAGACTCATTCAAATCTTGGCTTAAATATTCTGTCATTGCAGATTAATCCCTGATTTCCTTCTGGCTAGTCAGAAAGGAAAAAAAAAGCAATATTTGGAAACTAGGTCCTGGAAGCAGTGTGCAAGAGTGTTGTGGTCATGTATGACCATGTAAGATTCTTGCATTGAAAACCAGAAAAAAGGCAGCTACTTCCACAATGTTTTGTTTTTTTTTTTAAGTGGGAACTGTTCTAAGCCCTCCTTCTGCAAACAGCAAGAGAAAGCACAGTCCTAGAGCTGCTGAAAACCCATGGTAAGAACAGTCACCAGAGATGGTGGAAACCCGTACTCCAATGTGCATTCTCTCTCTTTTAGAGGACAGACGTGAATATCCCTCCCTGGGGAGCATTGTAGGCAGTATTCTCTGCCTCACTGGGACTCTGCCATGTTACGTCAGTATGTCAGTATTCACTTAGACTAACAGGAAAGCTGTTGACTCCACAGCCTTGTACATTGGATCTCTCAACTGGAATGAAAGAGACTTAGGCACTGAATCCTTGCTTTCCAGATACTCACTGGAGCAGTTTCTACAGAAGACCCCAAATCCTGGCTGCAGCATTCACCTGATAATGCATAGTCAAGTCTTTGCTCCTGTTATCCCAGTCTACCAGTGGTGCAGGGGCTTGCTTTGCTACTGACATACAGTTAACTTAACAAATGAAAAAGGGAGATACATAGCCAAAAGCATTATGTTTCTAGTACTGTTAGAGTACTAGTGATAGGACGAGGAAATGACCTCAAGTTGCGCCAAAGGAGGTTTAGATTGAAAATTAGGAAAAATTTCTTCACCGAAAAGGTTGGCAAGCCCTGGAACAGGCTGCCCACGGAAGTGGTTGAGTCACCATCCCTGGAGGTATTTAGAAGACATGTAGACGTGGCACTTAGGGACGTGGTTTAGCGGTGGACTTGGCAGTGTTATGTTTACGGTTGGACTCGATGTTCTTGAGGGTCTTTTCCAACCTAAATGATTCTATGATTCCGTGATTCTGTTTTGTACTTACAGAGCTTGGTGTTCAAGACACCGCAAGTTTTTGCAGCAATTTACACTTATAGCGTTGTTATTAACTGGAGCAAAAAGCAAAGAAAAAGGAAGTGGTCGTAGCCCTGGCACCGTCCACTATGTCATAGGATTGTGTAGTCTCATGTCTCACCTACAGTACAAATATACATTCCTCACAGAGGGAGGGCAGCCTATGAGAGGTACCTTGAGGGGATGATTAGTGTTAAGTGTATATATCTAATACACACATGCTTTGGGTTCCTAAGAAAACTCAGTAAGATCACAGTCTTATCACACATGTCATCATTTGAAATTGACAGGCACACCACTCCTCTTATAATTAGAAGCTTTGAATGTTAATTTCCCAAATTCCCACACCATCGGGAGGATGAAATTTAATCTCCACATATGTCACAGTGGACTGAGCCAGGGATTTGATATGTTAGGAGAATCCTGGGCCTTCTGTGGTTTTAGGCAGAAGGAAACGGCAACATTTCAGCGTAACGCTGTACTGTGCTTGCCCCTCAGGGGAGGGTTTATATAAAGAGCATTTCAGTAGCGTAGGGTCATTTTTGAAACTGACGGGGCATTGCTCTCTGTCCTTGTTTCAGCTGGGACAGAGTTAATTGTCTTCCTAGTAGCTGGTACAGCGCTGTGTTTTGTGTTTAGGATGAGAAGAACGTTGGTAACACCCTGATGTTTTCGTCTGTTGCTCAGTCGTGTTTAGACTCAGTCAAGGACTTTTCAGTTTCTCCTGCCCAGC
>JAVKLA010000047.1:13789072-13808665 GCA_034782735.1 Sagittarius serpentarius | reverse complement strand
TGAGCAACAGCCGAAAACATCAGGGTGTTATCAACATTCTTCTCATACTGAACTGAAAATACAGCACTGTACCAGCTGCTAGGAAGACAATTAACTCTATCCCAGCCGAAACCAGGACAGTAATTTTGACACCTTTCCATCAGTTATCAACTATAGCTGAAGAAATGCTCACTATTTCATATTCACGCATAGCCTATTGATTCTTTCTTCCTTATTTAATTTTCTTTATCAACTAACATTAGAAAAGATGATTTAAGTTGCATATTCTACTGAAGAATTGAATAAGTCAGAAGGGAAACAACTCAAAGCTTGGCTTTTACATGTTTGCTTCAGCTTGTAAACCTCACAGGTTGAAACACTTCCTTTTTCTTCCTGACAGAAAAACTTGATATGACATTTACTATAACATCATTTTCACAAAGTCACTTTTAGAGTATACCCATGTTTTTCAAAAAGAACTGCAAGCAGGAGGATGAATAGCATATAGGATCTTGAACAAATTAAAAGCATAGAAAGCACAGTTAGAAACATTCTGGGAAAATTTCCACAACCAAGAGAGAATCCTTGCATTAGAGGTTCTGATTTATGTCTATGTGTAAAGACAGAAGTTATGGAGGCAAAAAAAATGCTACACTTTTCCTTGCTTTATTTTTTACAGTTTTGAATTCTCTAGTTAATAATAATATTGGTTTTTCTTTCTCCTTCCTCCCTCCCTGCACTCCCTCCTCCCTTTCATCCCCTTCAACTATATTCAGGCTGCCTGATCAAAACAAATTACAGGACAGCCTTATAAATTAGTTACAGTAGACTAATGTCTAATGGTGACATGTCTGTTTTGCCATGGTGATGCTCATCCTCCAGAGGTAATGTCACCTAGGTTGTCAGACAAGCAACAGCATTTTCATAAATAATCCATGTGATGCTAATACAGGATGATTTGTGTGCCTTATAAAAAGTTTGCTTGGGTTTGATTGAGTTTCCCTCAAGATACTGTATAGTTAACACTATGACCTGATCTGACTGGGCTGACTCTGGTTTCTGAAAAGGCTACTCTAAAATACTAGTGTGCAACATGAAGGCAGTATGTTACCAAGACACAGCTACACCTGTAATACATAGAAGACTGTAATATTCTGGACGTATCTCTGGTTAGATCAAAAATTCACAAATGCATTAAAATACCTTGAGAACTAAAAAAATCTGTCTGACATTTTTCAAGCGTGGATTTATTGGGCGAGGAGAGAAAACAAAGTGAGTTGAATCTCTTCCCCCCGACTACCATGGCCTAATACAGTTTGCGTGCTTCAGTTCACATGACACTGATCTGTCATTAAACTGCACAGCCCTCTCTCACCCCTCCTGCCCAATCTGATCATGGCTGATCTGGACCCAATTTTACCTTTCAAAAATGCAAGCATCCACACTGGTACTAAACAGCAGCTAAAACTACAGAGGCAAAATGCTTTGTGATTAACCTAATGAGGTTATATACCTTATTTGTATAATATCACCTCCTTTTCAACTAATAAGGGCAAAGTGCATACACACAATTGTAATATAAATGAGTCCCTAACTCTGGTTTACAAATATGAGCCAGATGCTCATTATAATACTTAAAAAATCTCAAGATGTTCCCCTACCAGAAATTCTGAGCTAGAGACCACCACTAACCTACACGTGTCTCGATGCAACTGGGTTTAGTTCTACTGTTTTATTGGCTGCTTCTGGTTAAGGACATCCTGGGCTTTCCATATGTGCTGTGGTTACTTCTCCCCCTTGTTTAGTACGACATGTTTTGGCAATGTCTTCATATACACCCCAGGAAATTACACTGGCTTCGTTGTTGTCACACAGAGCTGGCCAGTCCTGTGAAAACAATGTGGTTCTTATTTTGAAAAGACTATTAGCTATGAACGTGGTGCTTACTTTGCAGTGTATGACTGAGGTATGATATGGTTTAATACTTAATGCTGTATGATGGAAAGAAAATAACTACGTCTTTAAAAGGCATGACATTTTCTTGAGGGTCAGAGGGTACGTGTGCATGGGCATGAGAAGATTCGGACAGTAACTGAGAGGAAAGAAAGAAAACGTGCAGGAAGATAGAGGACAGAGGAGAGAGTGCCCAGCTTAGGAGGAAGAATTTAGGACAGATCATCTTTACCAAAACATGAGAACCAGGAGTGCCTTGTCAGATTTCCTACATTCTCTGTGTTTTTTACGATGCAGCTTATGATGCAAACACTCTAGTACTCATATATAGTAATCAAAGGGCTTATTGCAAAAAAACTGCAAGAGCTCCAGCAAATACAGCATCCCCCTCACACTCTGATCAAAGGCAACAATATAATGCCAAAATAAGACAATTCAATACTGAGATCAAGCTATAGAATAACATCCAAGGATGCAAGGATCAGCACAACTCTCTATTTAATAAAAGAAATGGAGTTTTAATATTGTTGCATTTTGATCTCTTGGTCATGCAGTTTTCCAAGTTGGTGGCATACCCAAGTCGCAGTGCTTCACTCATGTAATTGCAATTGTTCCCCTTAAACCCTTGCGTTCCATGGTAAGCTGGCAGTTGTGGCATCTGACAGCATTCCTGGAGAAATGGAGAC
The DNA here is from genome assembly GCA_034782735.1 of Sagittarius serpentarius. Classification (NCBI taxonomy): domain Eukaryota; kingdom Metazoa; phylum Chordata; class Aves; order Accipitriformes; family Sagittariidae; genus Sagittarius; species Sagittarius serpentarius. The sequence goes on along the minus strand of JAVKLA010000047.1, from coordinate 13,806,047 downwards.
TGTCTTTAGTAAAGTGTTGGTGAAACTTGTTCTCTGAAAAAGTCAATGCTTTTGAGAGTCCAAAATTTTACTCCCACGTGTTCCCCAAAGCTTTGTGGAAACAAATGAAGCCATCTTGGTAAATAAAGGACTCCAGTTTTCAAAATCTGGACTCTATCATGCCTCCCCTCTGACATTATTAAGGTGCTCCAAGAACACTTAGACCTCATAAAACAATTCACAGGTGAAACCAAAACATTTCTTCCTCGACCCTGAAGTGTCACTTCAATTAGACAACATCCACCTCGACATCAAGACTATTAGACTACTTTACTTCCAGTGAGTTATCCCAAGGGATGAACGTTATCTCTGTTAAACAGCCTGTGCCTCCAGTCATCAGTGCATACCTTCCAATTTCAGGTAGAACTTCTGTTTACAGCTATGGTGACAGAGGTCCAAGATATACAGGTTGCTCAAGCCAGTTTTCCACATGCTTCTCTTGCACAGCGGTGCAGAAGGACTAGAGAGGGGTTTCTCTAAAGCAACACTCCTTGGCTTAAGCAACGTCTGGTACTGCCCCTGCTTATTCCTCTAAAGCCATTTACTCTTCTTGGAGGACACACTGACACATCCGAAGAACCACTGCTGAAGTTTTTCTTTGCCCTCTGTGGACAACCAGTCACACAGGCGCTACCGCTTTTACTTACTGGGCTGTTTCACAGCTGTAGTCCCTTGGTCCTCCAAGGGTTTTTGAGATACCAACTAGAAGGGACTGTGATTGATTTTTCATTAACTGCTCTTTCACAATAATGACGCCTCTCTTGAACTCACAGTTTGGTACAGCCTGTAACAGCTTTCCCAAACTTCATTTCCAGCTGGATATTTGTGGTTTAAGACACTTCAACAAGAACACTGCTGCAGTCTTTTATTCATAAGAGTTTTATTAATATGCAGACCTTGTGAAACCAAAATTCTAGTTTTAATTGCTTGAAGAGAAACTTTATGCACTAATTAAAAGCATCTTTAAAAACAGTTGTGCCCTCCCTCTTCCAATACAGGTATCTATTATAAAGGAAAACAGTGGTCCCATAGATGTCCCATCCTATGATGTTTTCAGATGATATCCACCCTTAGGACAGCATGAAAATGCTGAGCAACCTGGAAAGATCTCACTTCCCACATACGGTGTCAGTGCCCTGAGCCACTACCAGGTCTGACTGTCCCTGACCACCCTTCCCAGGACCTTCCCCCACCCTGCCCATGGCCCAGGACCCCATTTCAGCCCCTCCCAGGGCTGTCAGTCCCCATCTGAGCTGTGCTCCCCAAAACATAACAGTTAACTGATGTTGGTTGAAATCTCTTGGGGTAGGCTTATGCTCAAGATTTTCCGGGCAGTTATATACTGCTTAGAGCAAGAGACTGCAAGATGAAAGCGAGCAATCACTGTTTCTAAAGCAGAAAAAAATGTATACCAGCATCTGTAACTGAGCAACATAGGAAACAGAGTTTTATACAGCAGCCGTTAAGCTAAGGGGCAACATTAGCTGCTCTTTCCTAGTCAATGATCATCGGCAATGGATTTTTTTCCCTTCTCCCATATTTTTTTTTAAAGGAAAATCAGATATTAATTGTGTTCCCAAACAAAGTGTTTTCCTGCCCCTCACTGGCACCTGTTAATGAGATGCATATGTACATGTCCCAACATTCGCTTTACCCTGCCTGCTACCCCTTTACATCAGGGCTCTGTTCTTCCCTGACATAACTTGAGTACGTACTAGATGAATACTAAAAACCTACTATTTTCTTTAAAGTAAGAGCCCATGTACTACAAAATACCTCGAGTGATTTGAATATTAAAAAATACTGATCTTTACAGTGATTAAGTGGCAATAAAAAACAATATAAAAGAATCCTGATATTTGCTAAAACAAGGTATTTTCCCAAACATAAAAAATATTTTCACATTAATATCCAGCAATACCATCTTTATGACATTTTTTAAAACTATCAAGCTGTACTGCATCTTTCTGTAAGAATCAAAACTGGAGATCCATACTATATTTATTATTTACTTCCTGAGAGGAATAAAGCTCATACAGAATTGAAAAGAGTTTGATAAATATAAGGAAAATAAATACTAGTTTTTCTTAAATGACTTTTTAACCAATCAGAATGCCTCCCCTGAATATGAGGTATGACTGGATAAAATTGCTCCAGGCTTCAGTATTATTGTCATTTGAGAAAGCAAACAATACAAACCTATTGTCAGTCAGTTGTGAGCCAGCAGTTGTTTCAACGATGTAACCATACCTTCTGTATTCATGAGTGAAGATAACTACAGAACATTCCTAATCCTTCAGTGAAAAACACAATATCGCAGTCTCCCTCCCTGTTTTTGTTCCCCCCTGCACAAACACAGACAGCTACCCCTCAACTAAAAGAAGTACAGTCAATTGTCTTGTTATGTTCCTTTTGCATTACAGATGCATGAGAGCTCTGCTTAGGTTTCATAATTGAGTTATAGCAGTCATCCACATATTAGATTCTAGGCTGAGCTTTGGCAAGACTAAATAATAGATTGAAAAATACAATTATTGCTTACCTACAGAATTCCTTTGCTTGGGAGGTAAAGCATATCTATCAGAAAAGTTGGTTGTTTTTTTTTTTTCCTCAGGCCTATTCAATAAATGAACGTTACACCAGGATTCGTACACAGAGTATCTTTGAAATGGGTTTTGTATTGATTTTTGTAACTACCCTGTTAGATGACGTTATCCCTTAGTGTGTCATGTTTAGATGGGTCCGCCCGGAGCAGGTCACTGAGGTGATAACTGTCATTTGGAGGGACAGAAAAGCAATCATAGCTTTTTCATTACTTACTGTTTTCCCCCTGCAAGTGTGGGATCATTTGACATATTATGGTTTCTGTGATTTAAGCTGCATTCTGAAATTAAGTGCTAGAATATCAAGCTGTGGGTTTAGAAAAATAAACTTCATGTCAAAGGAACCACATGCCCTGTAGGTTATAACTTAGAACCAGAAAAAGTAACAGTCTTCAGCATTTAAAAAAAAAATAATGAAAAAACAAAACAAAAACCAAACTAAAAAAAAAAACACAAACACACCCCCCCCAAAAATCTGCCAGAAAAGAAATGTATTTTTATAAGAAGCAAAAGGATCCAAAATTTTTAAAGTAATTGCAGACTGTACTTCCTATGTAAATGAAAAAATGAAAAGCAATTTACAGCCTGAAGCTCTTAATTTTCCATGCTAAAACAAAAACATTGTGAAAGTATCACCAATTTGATAAAATATTCAGTTAGCCAATAACAGTGAAACATTAGGGTACAAAAAGAATCCAAAAAGCATTCTTTACCAGCCTTCAGAAAAAGTGCCATACGTCTCTGCAAAAATTTTGTGAGTGTGACCAAGTTTCTAGGAAAATCTAAGGAGAGTTCTAAATCAATCCAAACTAATTTTAAACTAATCTGTATTAATGCATAGTTGCTGACAGAAAATACAGAATATGGTAGTTATCAAACTGTTTTCATATAGAACAAAGAAACTCATTATACTTAAGCTGAGCTTTTGCAATTTTTAAAAATTTATCAAATACCAAGTTAAAAAACAGGTTAATTAGTTAATAAACTAGACTCCCGTCCCAGATACACTTTTATATTCAAACTCTTTTTTGGCATATTTTTAAAAGCAAGGCACAATGTGCCCCTTCCCCAGTTAATCTTGAACACTTACTATGTAAGAACTGTTCGTGTGTTTTAGAGATGAGCCCTTAAACTGTCAGGGTTGGGTTTTTTTTTCATTTATTCAGAATCTTCTTTTTTGATCAAACTCACATTTCATTCACAAGTCAGATCATATGTCCCTTACATGAAACTTATTTTTACAATTCTCAGTCTGTAATTCTCTGAAAACTCCTAGTACTATAAAATGTCATTATAACAATGTTCATATATTATATAGTCATTGGATAGAATGCACAAACAATCCTGGAAGCAAGGACTGGGAAGAGGCATTTCAAAATATCCTACATAAATGCCAGGTTACGTAACTTGCGCTCTTTCCTTTCTCACTCTTCAAACCCTGTGAACCCTGAAGGTTTTGCCATATAGAGGACGAGTTTCAGCCCAAGGCAATGATCATAGTCTGGTGGTTCAGGCACCCTCTAAAGAGCAGAACGTCTTGGTCTGAAGAGCTTTAGGCTGAGGATCCAGTCCACCCACACGCTGTGCAAAGGTTTTAACCATGAGGTTATGTCCTTCTGCTGTATTTTCAAGGAGCAAGTCAAATCTGTTTCTCCAGAAGAAAGCTTAAAACTCTCTTTTATGATTCCAGAATGGATGAGTTTCCCAGACTCTGGAGACAGGCAGGCATATATGTATGCTCCAGCATGTCTGTCTGGACTAGTCCTTAGTAGCTCCCTCCTTAGCAGTCAATTTGGGTTTCATGCTGAAAAGCTTAAATCGCCACACCATCTGTGAGTGCCACAAATCACTAACTAAAATACTAAACACTACCAGACAGGGATAAAATTTTCAACAGGTTAAGAGCAAGATTAGAAAAAAAACCCACCCTACCCTTACCCTTCCACTTTCCGTGAAGTAAGCTAAGTAACTAATAAAATAACATTTATTTTATTTTTAAAGTAGACAGCTATTACATTAATCTGTACTGAAGTGGATATGGACATGTTCTTCCCAAACTCCTAACCCCCAAAACTGATGAAAGTAGTAAAGTATCATTAATCTTAATTTACCTTAAAATGTCCCACAATAGATTTGCAGTCTTGCAATTAAAATTAAAGCCTTTAATAGATGTCATTTTACATTTTACATATGGGTCTTGTAAATAATGCTTCTTTTAGGTTGCTATCTCATACACTTAGGAAAAAAATGGCCATAATTAAAATCAATTATTTTTAGAATATGCTCTACTTACTTGTTGCTGACTAAACATAATTAGACAGCTGAAAGCAGCCATAAAAATATACAGTGATCAAGTTACATGCTTCTCTTTTTGTTGGATATTTGAATTATTGTTGGATATTAGCACAGTATACAAAATCAAAAGAATAGATGTTATCTGAATTGAAATGTAACCATTTGGCAGATCTCATAACCAAACACATTGAGAAAGAAATTGGTGGGATTATTTCTAGTGAATAATACTGGTCAGTGTATTCAGTAATTCTATCATTCATAAAAAATAACTGAACAAGTTTATTAATGACATAGAGATTGGTTCACTAAAATAATGATGAGAATAGGTCGCTTATTCAGAGATATCCAGATCACATGGCACCATGGGTGTCTTCAAGTAACATGCATTTTAATATACATTTAATACATTCAGTATTCAGCCAGAGGCATCTTTTGAGAGAGCTCAAAACCAGGTTTCTGATGGAATGCTAGTCACAATCTTATTAATTATGAAAACATTTTTTTTTCATTCAGAGGACAGTTTTAAATTTAACTATTTAAGATTTAAAAGAACTTTTGCATTTTTCTTTTTCATATTTGCAAGAAAATATATCACTGGAAAATATTCAAAACCAGTTGTTTTCATTTAGTGGTTTTTTCATTGGTTTTCATATGCAAAGTCTTCTGGATTCTGGATGTCATAAAATTCAAATCGCAGGCACACATTTTTCCCTTGGAAACAAATGAAATCATCTTAGCGTTGATTACTGCAGTCATTCTCTGAGATTCTAGAGGAGTTCTGAGAATCTAAGCTTTTTCAAATGATTGAAGTAAGCCTCACTAGAAATATCCACTGTTAATTATAAGGAATTAATAAAAGATGTACACTATTCTTTTCAACCATTAATATGCTTCCTCCAAAGGGAAACTAAGAGAGCATTGTGAAGGAAACTTTATTGTCCCTACAGAAAGCTATAACTGTGGGTTAACTGTCAAGGAAGTATGACAATACTATCCTTTTTTCACTGACATTATATTTTGAAAACACAGAGTATTAAAGCAGGATACTATCAGTTATTCTCCCTTACTTAAATTCAAGCCACAAAGGTAGTGAAAATTGAGTGAAATTGACATTTTTGAACTTCTCAAATCTGTTTCATAATAAAAAATTAGTTGGGTTTTTTTTTTCTTTTTATTAAGCGTACTTTCTTTTCTACCTTACTGGGTCATAGACTTGCCAAATGACTTTACATTGTATCATCTTAAATATGCATTATTGCTTATCATGTCAACTTTCAGAGATATAATTCCAAAAATGTATTCAGGTTGTTTAAAATCCATGCATATAATACTGATAGAGAAACACTATAAGAATCTATTGTAAAAAAAATCCATTCAACCACAATGTATTTATAACTTGTCACAGACTATTAATATGCATCATCACAACAAAGACTCTCTTTGTTCCAAACCAAAAGTGGAAGAACTGAGTGAAGCTGGGAGGATTCTTGATCCACAGGCTTCTGTTGTTCGTTCTTAAGCCAGCATGGCTTCTTTTTCATGGATATACTTATTTACTTTGTCTTCTTTCAGGAATGTAAAAGGAGTTTAAAGTAGCTTTAGCTGGGCTGCAAGATTGGGTTAATAAGATTATAACAAATCTTTTCAGTTCTTCAGTCATCTTGCCTTGGGTTTGACTATGTGGTCTGAGGAAGCCTTTGAGCTTCAGCTGAAACAACTTTCACATTTCTCAAGATGCAAACTTCTTTATTAACTCCAGGTTTCATTAATAGAAGCCAACTTCTAGAAAGCCATTATATATTCACCAGAAAATTACTGCAGCTACTTTGCAAGTCTACTCAATCTTTATGACATAACGGACCAGATGACCCCATTATGTCTAACTGGGTTCGAGACAGAGGCCAGATAGATAGGAAGCATCAGCACAATTTACTCACAGATTTCTAGGTGTTCCATATGCTGAGGTGGCGCTACGCTTCTGGGAGCCTTGGGCAAAGGGTAAGCCATGTATTTCTTCTTCCTCACATCCACACACTGTCTGGCTTACTACCTAATTTAACCTAGTGTCAACCACATCCCATTCTTTCCTCATTCCCCATCAGAAAATTTTCTAATTTTTTAATAAAGCACGTACTCTCTTTTAATACAAACAGACCTTTTTGAAGAAATATAAAATAATTCAAGGAAATTAAGTAGCTTTACATCCTGTTCACTGGATACCGCCCAAGAGACAAACCTACCAAAAAATCTGAAAAGAAAAAAGAATCCTATAAAATACTAAAAATTTTCTCTAATACAGTGGCACATCATTTCTGTAAGATCTTCTATTAAAACAGTATTTATTTTACTCTCTCTACACTTTTATAGACAAGACTTTCCACAGAGGAATTTAGTTGAATGCATGATTTTTTGTAAATAAAATGTTACATTTTAGGAAAAGAAAAAAAATTAAAAGATTTTCTATAAATAAATGGGATTCAATGCACTTCACAGAAAGGGAAGAAATTAAATTGCTGGGAATTCAGTGCCAGACATTCCAAACATTGATTTACACATCTGTTCTTTAGCTTATGTTAGTTTTGTCAGTTGTTGTGATCCATAATACCAATTTCTAAGAAGTATAACTGTTTGTAAACACAGGATACCAAATTTTAAAAGTGGCTCCAGTGGAGCGAAGTATCTGGGGAACTCCAGATCATTAAGTATGGCACCAGACCTGAGTAAACCTGTAGAAACTATTAATAAAGCATAGAAACACTGGACTCAAAGACACATGTGATTCAGTGGCGAAGAAATAACTTGGTATTCATAGAGAAGCGATCTCTGTAGGACTGAAGGTGAGGGAGATCTGGTTGGCATACTATATTTGGATTTTTGGATTTTTACAAAGTTATCTGCCACATCTCTTGTGGTAGGCTCTAAAAGAAATTGAAATTCCAAGGGGTGACATGAATACCCATTTGTATTTTATGGAACAAAAAGTAGGATAAATGGTGATTCCATAGAGGTAGGTCAACAGTGGAGTCTGGTAGGAACCGGCACTACCATCTGCATTGTTCAAAATAAGCTGATGTTACTAAGTTATTCAAGGTTCTCAAGTTCAAATAGATAAATGGAAATGCCTGTTACAGATGTTAACCATTATTAAGGGGAACCCAGAGGAACAAATCAAGTGCCATTCTGGTCCCACAAAGGGTAAAATAGCACTGGAAGAGGTAGAGACAAGGATGTGTGGCACAGTTTCCATACAAAGAACAGCTAAAGAGATAACAGCTTTATCATCTGGAAGAAAGATAACAAAGGTCTATAAACAAATTTATGAGAAAGTGATATGGGTGAAGCCTGGGTGAATCAAAATCATGAAACAGCATGTCTAAAAGGGGCAATACTGTATCATGTAATGAACACAAAAAGCAAAAGCAGAAAATCCTAGATATTTTCATGGAAGAAAAATCAGAAAGGTACTGCCTCTGACTCACTGAGTCTACACATTGCTGGCTGCTAGGAGGGTACACAGAGGGAATTATCACTGTGTGCTTCCCTAGGCATCTGCTGCTAGTCACCAATGAAGAAAGGAAACCAGGATAAGATGGACTCTTTCATCTGATCCAGCATGGCAGCACTAATGTTTTTATTCAGGAGGCCCTGGCATTACAGAGGCGAAACAATGTCAATTGGCTGATCAGCAGTATCTTGCAACAGGGAAAAGCAGATGCTTTTAAACTAAATTGCTTTATTTGGAACGCATACAGGACTGCAGCAGAAGTTCCCACAGAGATCCTGCAGACTGGCCAAATGCAGTCCTCACCACAACTCTTATGTCCATCTTGGGGAGGGTAAGGGGGGAGGGAGGGTTATCACACATCTTTTTGATATACCCATCCAAGTTCACTGTAGGAGCACCTATTTTAGAAACAAACCAACCATACAATCCTGGTATTACTTGCTTTTTCTTCTAAATTACTGACACCAAAACCACAAGCTTTTTGAGATCAAGGCTGTCTAAAGCTTTATACACGTGAAACAGATGAATGTCAATGTCCACCTCTATTACTTTACTGGGTTTAGTTATGTCCTTCATTTATGGTTCTTGTAATTGTAAAAATACTTTGACCCTGCAGAAAAAGCCTCTCAGAATCAGAGCCGATACAGATCCCCCTTAGTTACAAAGAAGAGATTATCTGTAGGGCGGAACTAAAAGGAGACAGAAGGATTCTAATGACTTTAAAAAACTTTTTAATGTAATTTGGATCTCCAGGGCTAGTACTCTGTAATCATAAGGTTTTGGCCACTGCAAGGCATCATCAGAGATCAAAACCGAAGTCTTTGGGGTGGTTTGTACTCTAATACTTTTGGATGTCTCTTGAGTGCAGCTTAGCTCTGAATTTCTTTGATTTAAGGATAGCTACGTTATCACTATAATGTTTTATTACCATTAAATGGCACGTTCACTTTCAGCTGTAATTGAAGTTTTTCTTGTGTGGTAATATAGGGTCTGGTTATAGGACTTTAGCTAAGAGCCACAGTTTGTAATTCATAGAGCACTTTGAGATTTCCAAAAAGAGTCTCAGAAATCAATTTAAAGAATAATAATGGAAGGCAATGGAATATAATTATTAATATTACATACACACTCTATTTCATTTCAACTGACTTTTCATCATGACGACTTTTTCTTCACATATATGAAAGAGGGAGATTTTGTTGTTGTGAGAGAATGAGGGCATTAAAAGAAAATTAGTCACTTACATAAGAAAACTTCAGCAAGTAACCAAGTAGTACTACAGGCAAAAGCAGATATTCCTCACAAGGACTGTGCAAAATAGTGAACTCTATTCATCTCCCTTCCTTGTTGTATTTAGGCATAATCAACTGGAAAGGGAAGTGAGACATGTTCCGGGGGCGTTGTACAAACCACACTATATTGCGAAGATGACCTCTCAAAGTTGAGCACAGTGGCTGCCGAAGCTCATTATTGTCTTGTTGTCTATGCCCAGTTTTGCAATAGTCTCCACAAGCCCACACCACAAACCAGGAATCACAAGATCATCACACAGAAAAATATCTGTGTCCCAGAGACACCACCATCTGATGGCCAGATCCAAAGAGAGCTAAAGCTGAAGTGGAATATAGGTGGATTTAGCAACCTATTTCCAAAATTGCAATCCTGAAACATTGTTTTTAACTGCAACTAAATACTGGCATGCCAACTTTGTTCTGCCATCTTCTCAGAAGCAAGCTGAAATGAAAAGAGCTGAAAAGCTTGGATGAGAAAGAAGATGATATCAATTTTTGAAATCATGTTCTGAAAGAGAGAGTAAGTGTTCCTCAAGACTTTGAAAGAAAGTGGGTAGGCAACTTCAGAAAAGGATACCAGGATGTACAAATGCCTGACAATGTCTCCACAAAGTCCTAGATAAGTCTTGTCACAGAACACGATGGCCCTCAAAGTTCAGACGTGGTTCCTCTTCTCCCTGTTTTCTATTGATTACCTTCACATGGCTGCACACCGAGGAACAGCACAATGCGCTGTTTGCTAGGCGTTCTGAAACATCCAATTCTCCGTATAAACTGTAAGTCGTTATTCTAGTTTCCAAGGTCAATATTCCGCTCTCCAGTTTCACGGAAAAAAAACTCAAATTTTCCTCATTGCAGCACATCACTTTTAAGCAGCTAAGGCGCTGGAAACTTGATGTAACTTTAAGATTAGCTCTGCTTTGAACACAGGGGTCGATTTCCAGGTATTCCCTTCCTACTGTATAGACTTTAATGATTCAATGACCTCTGTTAGGTGTATCCCTAAATTACTAATCTAGTAACCTCAAAAAATATTGTTTGTTCCTCCAGTACGGCAGCTTTGCATCATGGGCTAAAAAGGAACTGGAGATTCAGGCCTGCCCCCATCACGACCTTCTTCTACTATAGCTGTCTGCCCACAGCAGAAGCAGCTGTCCCTGTCTGCAGAGAAAAGGGATCTCAGTTCTCCCTGGATCTCAGGAGGGAGCAGGGGAATGAGAAGTTCATTAAACACTCTTCTTTCTCTTCCACTTACGTAAGAAGGGCATTACAGATGTATAAAATGCATCCTTCAGTGGCTCAATTTTGAGATTCGAAACCTTTCAACAATAAAAACCCAAAGCATTCCTGGGACTTTACAGCGAGACATTGACAGAATGGACAGTTCATTTTCAAAAGTTAAGAAACATGTAGCAAATAGTGTTTCCATCAGTAACACGGGCAAAACTTGCTGCTTGCACATCTGCATGGCCACCAGCTCTGAATTTTGGAGGCCTGATACTTTCCTGAGCTTTAATACAAATGACTGTTCATCAGCACCTTCTTTACCAGAAAAGCAATATTTCCTGTTCATTACTCAGTTAGCTCTGTTCTTTTCTATAAATGAAAATAATTCTATGCTTTGGTGTTCAAAAGAACACAGTACTCTACATAAAATATACAATTAAGAATGTTTTGTTCAGAAATAACCCTGAAATGTGTTAAGGTAAAATAGTTCTGGGAAGTTAATACATTTTAGATGTCAGTTACAGTTTATGAATTCTTTGCAAGCCAAAATGTGCAAAATTTGACAACAGTTATTATTTATGGTGAGTAATCCAACTCTTTGAACAACCAGTACTACATTATCATAGTTTAGGATAAAATATTGCCCTCTCTTAATAATAAATTTCTACTGGTTACATACTCCTATCAATTAAAAACTCTGGCATTCACTCCATTGAGACTGACTTTCCCTAAATTTACAGAAATATGGGCTACCTGGTTGCTGTACAACTTGTAGCTATACACCTGTCTGTGTCTATTCATAACTTTGGCATCGATTTTATCACCCACTTTTATGCACTACACAATAATTATATTTTCATTTTATTCTATTCAGTGTATTCACCTTATTACAGGTTCCTCTATTTCAATTTCTTTTCAACATATATTTGACTGGAAAAAACACTGCTTGTTTTCTTCTTTGCCTAAAGTTGTTTCACAGAAATGCCACAAATTGACTGGAAGAATTTCTTCATTACATTTAGAGAATGGGTTGCAGAGTGTTCCTACTAACCCACTTCAAGCATCGCTGCAAACGCAGAGGACAGGTGGAACAACTGCCTTCCAAAGAAGAGTAAAGTAGCTATTCCAGAGGGGACAATTTGTTTGGTTTATGCCAAGTTCATTTCAGTTTTGCTTTACTTCCGATCGTACTTCAAATGAAGAAGAAAAGTCATCATCTCTTTGAAACTGACCCTGTGCATAGAATGATATATCAAAAATATTACAGGGAGATTCTTATCAATGATGTTTCACAACATGCCTTCAGCTGTTAGTGAAAAAGATTATTTCAGGGTTTTTCTCCATATCAGGCAGCACCATTTCAGTAACACATTAGACTAGGTATGCTGGAGGTGACATTCAGTACCGTTATGATCACTTTAGGTGACAGCTACCATTTACCAGTCTTTGTGTTCATAATCACTGACCACATTCTCCAGCTGTCTGCTCACCTGTTTTCAGATTATATTTAACTCACCTGGGAGTCCTTCCCAAACAAATTCTTCTCCCAAGACATTCTCGGTATCAGAAATGCCATCACATTTATGCAAACGTCAACAGTGTAATATACCAGCTAGTTCAGAAAAACATTCTATGAACAAAATTTTGTTTTATTGTGGGGTATATTTATAGACAGAAATCCAGATGAAAGATGGAGACAAGCAGGATGTTAGTGACCCAATGACTCTGCCCTCCAGAAATTAGATTTTAGAACAGTTCAGAGTACTTTTAACAGAAAGTAATCTCAAAGTCACAGAGTCACAAATTCACAGAGTCACCCTCCCCTTATTAGGGAGGGTCAAGCACCCTTTCAGCCCATGCTTGGGTGAGGTCTAAGAGCCAGGCCCAGAGCACAGCTCCTCATGTGCAGCCAACAGATGCAGCATTTTGCACAACAGGGCACAAAGGAGAGGCCAGCAAACTTTCTCTGTCTAGCATAAACACCCTTAGCTATGGTGGTGATGTGCCACACAGCACGTTCCCCAGGAGCCACTGCAGAAACTGCCTCTCCATATCAGATGGAGCTTGGACCCAGATGGAGCTTCAGAGAAGGATGCAGCTCTGCAAGTCTCAAGCTGCAGGGAGCTCCTGGGACCTCTTGTTCAGCCTGGGGAACATGGTCTTCTACGCTACAGGAGGTGTGCAGTTGTCAATAAACTGTATTGCCAAGTAAAACAGCTGCAAGGGAAGTCTCCAGACTGCACAGAGAGGGTGAGAAAGAGATCAACTGTATCTTCCGTGAGACCCAACACCTTCAAAAGCCTGAACCTTCAACTGCCGTGGAGGGGCAGGAAGAGCCTGTGCCCATGAAACTGGAAAGTGGAAATTACCGTCATGAGAAAAGCTAGAAGCTGGTGACGTCTCACACAAGGAAGAAGGCTCCTGACGTACCTGAAGATTTGCGGTAACAGAATGGGTACAGTGTCCTCATAGCAGATGAGGAGCTGGGAGTGCCATCAATATAGCCTATTTGGCAGCTGAGCCTGAGCCACTCAGGACCAACTAGGAGGAAGTGATGAGTGACAGTGATAGGAGACTCCCTACCACGGGGGACGGATGCCCCCATCTGCAGACCTGAGTTTGCTGCTTTCTGGGGGCTTGCATTAATAGTGTTATAGAGAAGCTAAGGAGGCTCATCTGGTCCTCCGACTAGTACCCTTGCTGCTCCTCCATTTACGCACCGATCACACTGCCAGGGGTGATCTGGGAAGTCAAATGTGACTACATAACTCTGGTGGCAATAGTCAAGGGCCTGAAGGCCCGAGTGGTGTTCTCTCCTGCCAGTGAAGGAGAAGGGCCTGACCCTATGGGTCAACAGTTGGTTGCACAGTTGGTGTTGACAGCACGGTTTCTGTCTCTATGACCATGGAACCCCCTTTGAAGGCCAACAGCTGTTTGGAAGAGACAGGATCCACCTGACTAAGCAGGGTGAAAGTATGTTTGCCAACAGGCTGGCCAACTTGATGAGGAGACCTTTAAACTAGAAATGGTGGGGTAGGAAGAGATTCCTCAACAAACAAGTCAGTTATGGGTGAGGTAGGTAAGTCAAGGGCTGGAGGTGATGGGTACAGAAGCAACATAGCAGACATCAAAACAAGGCTGAAGTTGAATCACTTCAAGTGCACACATGTAATAAAGGAAGTGTCTGTGGAATGGTCTTATGGGAAGACTCTGTTCTGGGGAATAAGCATGCTTGGGTGCCTCTGAAATGCCTTCATGCTAGTGCATGCAGCATGGGGAGCAAACAGGAAGAACTGGAAGTCTTTGTGCAGTTACAGGACTATGACTTCATTGCAGTCATGGAGGCATGGTGTGATAACTCACACAGCCGGAGTACTGTGATGGATAAAGGCCTTTTAGGAAGAACAGGCAGGGAAGGGAAGGAGAGGGTGTTGCACTTTTTTTGCGAGAGAAGCCGAAATGCATTGAGCTCTGCCTTGGGATGGATCAGGATCAGTCAAAAGCTTATGTTATGGGTCAAGATCAGCAGACAGACCAACATGGATACTGTTGTAGTGGATATCTGCTATAGACCTCCTCATCAGGAAGAGGTAGATGAAGCCTTCTTCAAACAACTGGAAGAAGCCTCACATTCATAGGCCCTGGTCCTGTTTAGCCTGGAGAAGAGATGGCTCAGGGGAGATCTTATCAATGTATATAAATACCTGAGGGGAGGGTGCAAGGAAGAGGGAGCCAGGCTCTTTTCAGTGGTGCCCAGTGACAGGACCAAAGGCAATGGGCACAATCTGAAACACAGGAGGTGCCATCTGAACATGAGGAAACACTTTACTACTGGGAGGGTGACCAAGTGCTGGCACTGTGTTTTGTCACTGCATTTTCCAGTATAAGTGCTTTGTAATTTGAGGGCAAGGATATATTTAAAAAGCATCTTTTGGATAGAAAACACTTTCCTTGTGTTTTTTCACAGTAATGAAGTACTGGTGAAGACTGCCCAGAAGAGTGCACTGAGTCATATACCTCACCCACTTAGAAATATGTAGAAGAGCTTCTGGAACATTATCTAAAAACAGTGCCAGCACAATAAGCTTCCCATAACTGTTTTTCAGTTCTTATAGGAATGCTAAAAAACTGCTGTCAAACTCCATTTTATTCGACATACGATAGCAGTTTCAAGAAATATACTAATTTTTCCAAATAAATTAGGTTACAACCATATTTAATGAAAAAAACCCAAGTCTCTACTGGTGTTCCTAAAGCTGACCTATTAAATAAAGTATCAGCATTGGCTCAAATTGTTATCCGTAGCACAGTTTATGAACTGTAAGACACAAATAAGTTAATCATATCTCTGTTGCCTCAGTAATATGAATTAATCAGGTGGTGAATGGATTGTGGGAGTGAATTTATTCTACTGAAATCACATCATATGTTTGTATGGAAAAGACTGAAAGTCTACTTTTGAAGCCAAAAAGAAATTAAAGTTTTAATAATAAAATGTACTGTGGCCTCGATCCAACTTAGCACGTAAAATAAATAATCACAGCACATTTTTAAATATGACACCATCAGTGTTGCAGTACAGTCACCTCTGGACTAGCTGCTGATATTCTCTTCTCCTTGCATGCTAATTATTTAGATCTACACATGTGCATACAGCCATGTTTGAACTTGCACACTGTACACACACACAGACTTGTGTATATATTAGATGTATATGAAGACATATTTAAAAAAGGACAGTAACAAAAGAGCATGAAGAATATTTTGGAAGCAGAACTGGTAAAAGGGCATTAACAGAAATAGGAAAGTCTAATGAGCCAGTAGAGGCACAATGAACAGATTACAGAGTTAAAGACCAGAAGAATTTGGCAAATTATATAGTAGCCCAGATTCCTAAAGAAGCCAGTTATTTCTGTTATAATCTGCGCAGTTTTCATTTTTTGCTTGTAGTGAAGTGTCTGTGCTGTGTAAATAGCTGCTTTTTTTAAACCAATGTACCTGCTTCATAATACAGCAATGGCATTACACATTTCCTCAGCAGTTTTAATCTAATTATTCATTTATCCATAATACCTTGTGGTCACTTTTAAACACTGCTATTTATCTCCCATACTACCTTCAGTATTTCACTAGTGATGTTTGTAGCTACAAAATAAGTGCGTATATATGGTGGTAGAGGATTTACATTTACAATGGGTTTCATTTTACTTGATAAAAAGAAATTGACCTATAGCATATATTTGTTACAAATACAGAAATACATTGCTTTCACTTTTTATAGTTGTTTTTAAAAGAACAAAAAATAAACTTTAAATTACTTTATATAAAACCTTAATATAAAATTACAATGTATTGTATCATGATTTACATTCAAAGTGGAGCTTGCAGGGACTCCTGCAAGGGAAGTCACACTCTGACCCTAACATGAGACTGACACACCTGCCTGCCTTCCCCTAACTCTGTTCCTTTACTGAAAGACAGCTATACCTGGGCACCTGTAATATAGCGCTATTGTTGCTTTCACTTACTTCAGAATACATTTATTAGAGACCTAAGTCTGTATTTCCAAATTAAGTCATACCAGCTGCATTTGGTCAAGTTTGTATATAGTAATTCAATATGTATTATTAATATTAAAATACATAAGTATTTTATTTAGTTGTAGCCTTAGCCTCCTACTTCTACTGAAGTCAATATAAAAATCACCTTTGACAACCATGGGACCTGGCAGATCAATAAAATTAATCAACTCCTTCAGAAATAGGAACTGTTGCTTGTTATAATTAACAGATAATTGTTACAAACAAGTATCATTTCTGTAATCTTCACCTCTAAAACCAGTCCCATTAACTGTAATAAAATACAGAACAAATACATATATTAATTTCTAGGAAGATATTGATTACTCATTGTCCTGCTTTCGGCTGGGGTAGAGTCAATTGTCTTCCTAGTAGCTGGTACAGCGCTGTGTTTTGGGTTAGTATGAGAAGAATGTTGATAACACCCTGATGTTT
>JAVKLA010000047.1:13746513-13788972 GCA_034782735.1 Sagittarius serpentarius | reverse complement strand
CCCATTCCACTGGGTGGGGGGGAAGTGAGTGAGCGGCTGCGTGGTGCTGAGTTGCTGGCTGGGGTTAAACCACGACACTCATCCATATGCAGTGAAAAGTTTATGCAAACTAATTTGTATTAGGAGTAATCAAGAATCATGTTTTGACTGTCCTATGTAACATTTATTTTATATGATAATACTTCACCTTCCCAACTGAATAACTAAAAATGTATAGGCAGCAATTAATATTGCCACAACAGCAATAATACATTCATCTATGCAAAGAAGTTATTCTCTAAACACCAGTATGACCTAAATCTCATTTGCAGAAATGTCAACACGATCTGACCACTTTACAGTCTTGTGAAAAACAGCTGTTCAGCTGGGAGTAAGTGGCAGACTAGCCAGTACTCACCCCTTGCCTGAGAGCTGTGACTTTTTCATCCACTTGTAAGAAGTTGTGAACTCCAGTGAAGGAGTGCCACATGTGTGTTAAGTATACATTACTTTACATCCACGTATACAATCAATTAAAAAAACTGTTCTGAGCAGACAATGGAAAAGCATGACTTTTTATTCCCCCAAACTGAGACCTACTTTAACAAGATGTGTTGCATGTAGACCACGTGGAATTGACCAAAAATCTTCCACCTCAAGTCCTGTATATCTCAGCGATCTGGCTGAGTGCCGATCCCCAGGCAAACACCTCCGCTGTACCCTGAGTAACTCTCCCGTGATCCCCTTTGAAAAGAAACACCTCTTGATATGAATGAGAAAAGAGCCACTCTAATAACTCTCCAATCTGGACAGCCCAAAGGCCAGAGGTGTGCAGTTCATGGAGCAGTTATCAGCCTCACAGTGTCAACACAGGCACAGAGACACAATTCTCCCAACTAATGTTGATGACCAAATGGAAAAAATGGAGAATGCATCTACAAAAGCAGTGACTGTCTTGCCCCGGACACATTATGAAGAGGTTAGACATGAACTGAAATCTAAGGATGCGTTCATGTATCTCTGTGCCCAAATACATGCTTTCAGCGGGGTGTCTTATCTCAGATACGGTGGTGTGGGAACACTAGAGACTGGAGTTGGCCAGTTAACTAACATTATTTTTCATATATTTATTTCGTTTTTATCAAACACTATGCCTTCCATTAATGTTTAGCTCAAGGTTACTTCTAAAACATTCACATTCTTCAAAAAGAAAAGTCTCACATAT
Source organism: Sagittarius serpentarius (assembly GCA_034782735.1). NCBI lineage: Eukaryota > Metazoa > Chordata > Aves > Accipitriformes > Sagittariidae > Sagittarius > Sagittarius serpentarius. The sequence goes on along the minus strand of JAVKLA010000047.1, from coordinate 13,787,768 downwards.
GAGCGACCAAGCTAATGTGAGATGTACAGCTTTAAACCAGCTGAGAATCTGGCCCAGAAAGAGTGCCCAAAACTGAAAGTGCCTCTTCTGATGCACCATTTTCCATAGCTGTCCGTAGTACTTTATTTTCTACACCGTTATGTCACTATATGGAGACACAGGCACAGATGCACACACACGAACAACTGTGTGGGTAAATTTCTGATGCGATATCAGACGCCTTTCCTTTTGGTCCAAAGCACTGCTAGACACAGTTGATTCTGAGATATGTGCTTCCAGGAAGCATATTGGAATAACCTGAAGAACATTTCTTCTGTTTCTACTAATAAAGAAAAAGATTCAAGCCACATCTGTAATGCTGTATTTCTGAACAAGGTGTGCTTGTTCTACCAAGGATATGCCAATAATTCAAGGTAATCAGCAAGGTACATTACAGAGGAAACTCTGAACCAACAAGCTGTACAAACAAAATAGCAATCAGAAGATTTAATGCATTTCTGATGTACATTTAAGGCATTGACACTGGGCCACAGATGTACATGTGTTGTGTTTTATCTTGTTGAGATATGGCCTGTGAGAACCTATTATAGCACATCATCACCCACAACTACTGGGCCCAGCAAAGGAAAAATTCCATCACACATTACTTCTGCAGATATATTAGAGAAACAAATTGTACTTGGAATTGAAAAGTCACAGGCTTATTCTGTCTTAATAAATTCCTGCCAAAAGGCTAAGTGTAAAACTAGAAATACTTCCCAAATGTTGTTACTGTATTATCATCTCTGACATCTCAAGGGCTGCTCAGGGGATCATCTAGATATCATTTCAGAGTTCTTATAATAAATCTGCTTTTTTTAACCTGTGCTTGGGTTTATGTAGCCATTTTGAGTCTGCTGTACTTGAAATTTAGCATCCCCTTTACCAAAAGGCAAAGGCTGTTTTGTAACAAGAGCTCTGACACTAGTGATCTCATGATACACTTTTCAAAATCATAGATGCATCTTCAAATGTTACTTTAATTTTTCCGAAGACATAGTCTGAAGGCCTGTAATGCCTCTGAAGAATCTTAATAGATCTGATTCTGTCCCTGCACTCCCATCTTTCTGTTCTAGATTATGCATTATATTTTGATCATTTTTTATTCTACTATCAATACTTACAAAGCCTTGAGTGTTTTCTCTCACACGCACCTTGTAACTCTTCCATATGTCATTGTAGTATATAGCAATATTGTAAAGTTCTCAACTACATCTATTATTTCTGTTATCTTCCTTTATGTTTTTAATTCTCTGCCTTTCTTAATAAGTATGTGAGCAGTTTATAATATACTAGTATGAAGATGACAACCTGCTAAATACAATGCGCTAGGAATGAGCACTTTTTTGAAGTTATTCCAAGTAAAGCAGTCTTTCTTGTCAACCAGCAAAGCCATTTTGTCCCATTTTGCTTCTGCTTCAACTAAACAAAGAACAGAAAAAAATGTGGAAGGTGTGCCTATGCCATTGGTTTAATTACTCAATTTCACTCTTAGCTTCTGCTTCTTTGACAGGCCACACTTTAGGTGTGCCAGGTATTTCCTGGGAAGGAGCGATGAGGTCCTTACCCAGGCAGACCCCAGGCTTGGCTGAAAACTTAGGTAGATGGGTACAGGGATGAGACAGCTTCCTCCACCGCCCATCCCAGTCTGCCAGCACCTTAAATTCAAACCCACATTCATCCCACGCTCCTCTGCACATGGTACATACCTTCAGCATCATGCTATTAAAGAAGAAATACGAAGTGATGGAAAGCAGCCCTGTAACTATCTTTGTTCCAATATAAAGTTATATTAATTCTGAAAGAAACTTTAAGGAAATTTTGTAGGTGTCTCAGTCCCAATAAGAAAAAAAACACTCTAGCCCAAGGAGAAGAACCAGCCTTGACAAGTGCTTCTAGCTACCCCAGATGGGGGCACAGAATGGCATCGTGAGAAGACTGGGACATGTTCTCTACGCTTGTCTAAAGGAACCCGTCAGGGCATTCCATGCTGAGGGTTATGAACAGTACAACCCCAAATTAAAAATTAAAAAATTACCTCCATTAAGGTGGGACCTGGTATGATCATGTAGCAAAACTGACATGTGCTGCCAGTGGCATGAGCGTCCTACAGGTATAGACGCAAAGGGCTATGAAACAGGTACCAAACAAGAGAGCCCTGAGAAGTTATGCAGTGTGGATCGGTCAAAACACTGCTGGAGGAGGGGACCATGAGCGGCATGGATGTCACCCACCCTCACTCAGTGCACCAGGGAAGTGCAATGACTCTCTGGAGCAAGCGACAAAGGTAGTATGGGGGTAGCCAAACAGCAGAAGCAACCTCTCAGCTGCCTATGCTAAATCTGACACGGATCATGAAGAAAAAGCTGCAGCTGATGATCTGGCAAGGTTATAAATTAAACAGATGTGGATTTACTTTAATACAAGAGTTTATAAACTGTGCCAGCTCATGAGTGAACACTGTTCAGCCACTCCTACTACATGGGAAGCAACCTATAGCAGGGGAAGGGGACAGTGAGCTAAAGGTGCCAACTCCTGCCTTTGTTTCAGCAAGAAAATAGTCAGCCTTTTCAATCAGAGCCTTCCATCTCTCTGCGTGACAGCTAGGAAGCAGTGTTGAGAAGAGTGTTGGATTTGTCTAGAGATAAATAGGTACATGACTACTTTTAAGGACGTGGGCCTTAATGACTCCAGTCTATAAACATAAGCAAAGGTGTCCCAGATCAGGTCAGTGTCACACTGAGTCACGTATCCCAGCAGTCATCAGTACAGCACGGTGTAATGGAACGTGAACTGACGTAGTAAGAAAAAAGCATTAATTGCATTTAATGTTTAAATATGAACCAGGAGATGATATATCCCTTGCAAGTAAAGTTTTCCCCTATGAAACGTAGTTGTGGAGTCCAGTTATCTATGAATGTACTTACTTTTTTATGTTTAATACTTCTTCCTCAGAAAATTCTGGGTTCTCAGTGGGATCTTAAAGTAATTAATCATTTGTTGTGTAAAAAAATTTGTTGCCTTTTGGTCCAAGAAGCATTACCGTGTTGTTCTTATATTAGGAAAAAGGGTCAATGACAATGGTCACCTTACTTTTTCTCAGTCATGTATCTGTTATGATTCTTCTTCTGTGCTTCCTTCCTAAAATGTCCCAGCATTTTTTTATATGAAAATGTGGACAGTTCTAGATTTACACAGTGTCATTCCCTCACAAGTGATGCTACATGACAACATTTCCAGCAGTCATTCATCTTCATCCTTGCCCATGTCCTCATGTGTTCTTTTGGAGGTGAGGAATTAGTAGGCTACTGTGAGTACTCCAGGTAACCAGGATGCCTTATTCAGTACCTTGCTTTTTTGGGGGATGTCTTTCCTCCTTTTCTTTCTCATAAGTGTCATTTTTCCAACAGTTAAAGTCAATATGGCTACTGCTGAGCTTTGTATGGGTTCACGTATACTGTTTCAAGAAAGCATCAAATCTCCTCCAGTACATGTGCTTAACGTGTCAGTATGCAGTGATCAAAAATTTCTGTCATTGTTTCAGTGTTTTGCAAAATCAGAACGGCAGATAGCTGTTGGCTGCGTACAGGCTCCTCCACACAACGCTTTTATATCAGCGATCAACAGGTAGGCTAGCCAACCACAGACCCTGAAATAATCAAATAGCAACTTGTCATTTCAGCTGTGATGGAAGTCAACAACTGTGATGTGAGATATGGAAGTGCACTGCAAAGAGTGATGATCTCATTTTTCTGCAGCCAACTGGGACAAAGAAGACAACTGGGTTTCACAGTTGTGCATCAGTGCCTCGTAGTTTAAAACTCGTTAATGTTACTAGGCTCTGGTAAATGAATGAAAAGAAAATTGATCATTAAATGGTGTGATAAAACCCATGAACAAGACAACCAGATACCAGGAGCTTTCTACATACTGAACGTAGCAGCCTTATAAGCAACAAGCTTACAATGTACACCTGCAGACCCCACTAAGTTGTTTAGATTGCACACTTTACTGTAGGTCAGGGCTGTTAATCACCAGAACGCCCCAGGGCAGCCACATACAGCCTTATTTATGGGCAAATCAAGAAACTGAAATACTGAACCGTGCCTGATTAGCTGCACTAATATGCTACTTGTGGCTAATTTCTGAGCTGCTTAATTCGCAGGTGTTTGCCCCAGCCAATAAATCATGCTTTCTACCTCCTCTTTGCACTCATGGACCTGCCGTGCATATGTGGAGCCTGTTTAAGTGACAAGCAGGAAATAATTGATGGTGCATTAAATCACTCTAGTGTTTAGTGAACTGGCTCCCCTTTGAAAGAAGCCTTGCTACGTTCCCACTCCCAGGCTCATTTCAGATGTTATTGTAACCCAAGTCTTCTGCGCCACTGCTTGCAACCTTTCAAAGGTACAATGTGTACATTTCCTCATTTTTGTTTGCTTTACTTGTAGAGCACACTATTTGCATAAGACATCACTATTAAATTTTCCACAACAGCTAGTCGCCAACGCGATGAAGCAGAACAAAATTCTACTGACTGAGAAGCTGGAAGGGAACGTACCTGTACCAGGAGCCTTAGCAGCTCCAGCCCTGCAGTTTCCCTTTAAATATTCTTAAACAAAGCTGTTAGTAAACAGGGGTTCTCAGTCATGTTTTGTTGATCATCACTAACTTGTTCGCTCTGATTTTGTTCCTTCAGATGAGAGAAGAGGATCCGAAAGCTGAACTCACAGAAACAATCAGCTCCTAACTCACTCTCAGTCAAAACCAGGCAGATTCATGTTCTTTCCTGTATCTTGACACAAAACCACAGGGAAGCTGCACAGTTGCCAAACTTTAACTGAAAATGCCATGGAGGGTATACTGGGATGCCTGAAACTGGAGAAGACCCTCATTTTTTCACCTGACTTTTGGTTCATCCCATATTAACATACGGTTACCTGAAGCAATTTTTATCTGGGGGGAATCTCTGGTCTTCAGCTTGCATTGTAGCTGAGATGGTAGTTCCTCAGGGAACTCTGGATGAGTCACATAAATCTTTTTTATATGGCTTATGGAGAATGCCCTTTGGAGAAAAGGATAAGAGGCAAGACCTAACCACTTCTTTCTACTTTAAGGAGTCTATTACCATTGTCCGTGATAGAATTCCTTTGCCATTATTCTGGGATCTAAGTAAAATAACCTCAAAGTAAAGGATTTCAGCAAATAAGTAAAAATTCTGGGTTTTTTGAACATTTTTACTGGCCACTTAGGCCTTATGCAGAGACCACACAGAAATCGAAACTAATGGGTAATGAGGTAGTCTGCTTATTAACGTATGACACAAACAGCTTATTCGTGTCCTGCAAACCACAATGTTGCCAAGTTTTGTGGTGATAGCCAAAAGTGGGTATTTCTGGAGATATTTTTTCTGGGGGTACTTAACAATGATTGATTATGTTAACCTAGCAGAGTGCTACATTTTTTGAGGTACATTTACCTGAGACTTTTTCTCCTGCTGCAGCTAAGACGGAAAAAATTCAGCTCTCAAAAAAGAAGGCAGCTAGTTAAAATTAAATGAAAAGGAAGAGCAAAAAGGATAAAATGCCTACAAGTGGTACAAAAAGTTTTTAAAGAGAATGTATTAGACATTCACAATAACAATGAATCACCCCCACCTTCAAAAAATATTTCTCATGTTCCATAGGAAACCACATGGCTGAACAGAAAAGATAAAGGAGGCAATAGCAAATCTGAAAAAAAGGAAATTATCCTCCTTTGACATATCCAACTGAAGAAGTTTTTTAAAAGCATAAAATGAGACAAATTACATATTAAATCACAATAAGGCACATAAAAAAATTTTTGAGAATAACTTCCTAAAAGCATAAAAAAAAGAAAATAAAAATTAATAACAAAACAAGAAACTGGTGCTGGGGTTTTTTTCCAAGCTTGATATGTAATCTATGAAGTGAACAGAAGGTCAAAGTTTATAAAGAGAACTTAAATGCCCTGTAGTAGCCGCCAGTGAAGATGCAATACTGAGTTACACGGACATTTAGCTTGACCTAAAATGGTAATTTTATGTTCTTGTCTTCTAAGGTTATGAAATGAAAGTTCTGCCGTCAGGGTGTTCTTTCTTGCTCTTACCTGCTTTCCTTGAATGCCAAGAGAGGATTTGTTAGCTTCTGGGGAAGCCGTAAAGTCATGTTTTGCCATAGACTTGCAAAAGAGTTGGGTTATGATCTGGATTATGAGACAGTTTTAATACATTTGTAAATTTTAAGGCCAGAAAGAGCCATTATGTTTGCCCAAAGTAATTTCCTTTGCTATCCAGTTATAACATTTTTTCCTGAGTAGTTTCTGAATTGGAAGGAATTATTCTTTTCCATTAAAAAGGAGTTTGGTTAGATTTAGAAACTAGTAAATTAGCCTGGAATATATATTTATAATTTGGCATACTTTTGCAAATTTTTTGGTGTTAATTAATTTATAAAAATAAGAACTATGTTTGAGATACTGTGTTTCAGTTTATCTCAAGCACCTTGATTTAAAGGTTATTAACACAAATATCTAACTAATAAAGGTAAGTCATAATGTCTGACCTGAAAACTTTAGGGTGATATTTTCAAAGCTCTTCTACATTAAATTATCATAAACCATCTAGCTGACTCCAGTATAAAAAACCATAAACTTCAGTATAAGGGCATGACGTTTTTCCACTATTTATTAATTGAATATTTTGTTTTGGTTTTGATGCTTAGTTTGCTAAGATGCCTACTAGAGAAAAATATAAAGCATACATGTCAATGAATATCATTACAATATAACAGACCACAGTGTTTTGACTCAAAAGAGGTTTTTTTCCCTAAAATGGCTTTTCTTGGAAGTTAATGTTTGGGGTCAAGGTTTTTTTAGTTAAAATAGACTTTTCATTTGCTTTCTGCATTACCTAAAATTTTCACAACCCTCTTATTATATATTTTTAATATGTTTTCTCAATAATTACAAAATGGTTATTGAAACTAATTATTTAATCAACACCATGATTTTATCCAAAAAAAAAGTAACATTTTCTATTACATGTTCAGTAGATATTTCAGGTAAATAGCACTGTTGAATTGAATAACATTATTTCAAGAAACAAGTGCAATAAATTTGAGCTTGATGATATGCCACAAATAAATAATAATATGACTGAAGTGGAGAGGCAAAGAGTGAACAAATTTGTACAAAGCTTCAGTTCTTCATTTATAAGCTCTTGGAGGAGTTTGCAGGAATAAATTACTTTTCGGTCAGCTGATGTCCATGGGAAAACTCCAGCTGAATTCAATGGCGACAGGGAAAAAAGTTCACATATACTTTGTCGGTATTTCTAATCTGACTTGGTATTTCGAATACTTTAGGATTTTTTGTGTCAATCTAGAGAAATCATCAAGAAGCTTGATGTTCATTGGCTCAGTTCTGTGTCCTTTTTAAAGTCCAATACCTTGTAAACATGAAGAATTAGACACAAAAATGTTTTCTGAAAACTAACCTTTAAAATTTGTGTTGTATGTTCTTTTAATTTTTATGATATTTTAAAGAAAATTACTGAAGTGTTCATTAGGATTTTCACACAAGGCTCAGATCAAGATAATGAAATAATTTCAGTTATTTTTGTTTGCATTTTTCTTTTCTTTCCCCACTCATCCTGTTAAATAAAATAGATAACCCTATGCCTCACTAATGTTAACTTCATGCCTAACAGACACATGACAGGCTCGAGTGCAAGGATCATCACTGGGGACTTTCAGACCAATTTGTCACACCTCTATAACAGTCTGGAAATCTAGTCTGAAGTTTCTGCTCTTTCGGAAAAAATATCATCTAATAAAATGAAATGTACTTTGAAATTTCTTTAGACTGTCTTGGGTTTTATGTTTGTTTCCATTTTACCAACATATATTTCCTGTTTCTAATTTTAGTGAATTCAATAAAGAGATCCCTCTGAACTTTCAAGGGTTGCAAAACAGTTCCAGGCTGTTACAGAAAAACTTACAAGTATAAACTGAATCTACAACAATCTCCTACTTTATGCAGTCAAGCTCCTATTTTATGCAGCCTTCCAGAGGTTTATTAAGATAAGGAGTAATATTGGCTTGTGATCACTATTGGGTTGTACACTAGTAGTATCCTGATAGAGCACTCTGAAGTTTCACTCCTTTTCTCAAAGTGATGTAGTAAGGAGAGAGATTAGGGTTGTTTGGGTTACCTTAATTGCTCCTCTCCATATTCATGATGCTCTGACTATTTTACAAAGTGAAAGTACCTCATGTCATTTTCGTGCTTTAAATTATTTCTGATTTTTGAGAATAACCCTAGGAATACACTCTAAAGAGATCTGTGCTAGAAATAACCAAAAGATATTTACAATTTAACCCCATATTAACAAAGATTCTTCTTATTATTAAATTTATTTTTTGTTTGCTTCATTGGCCTTGGATTATTTTCTCAGTTGAAAATCCACCCTGTGTTTCATCACATTCCAGATCAATGCCAAAGGAATAATGTATGACAATTCAAAAAAGGAAAAAGGAAATGTATAATGCAACTTAGTAACACTATGTAATTGTCATATTGCTGAAATGTAAGCATTGGAGAGGGATATGGGAATGTCAAGAAGTGTGGTTTCCGTATTTAAGAATTAAAGGTGTGCCAGCCTTTACTGTCAGAATACACTTTCAGGAGGCAGCAATGAAAGTTTATATTACAAAGGTCACTCAGAGAAGAAGAATGTCACAAAGTTAAGTACATCCAGGGAAGATCAGATAATAGGGAATATCTTCTTCAAAGCTAAAATGATAGATTGCAAGAATGGTAAAATAGAGCACATGGCAGATAGAAAGGGAAATCAAGACAAGAAAAAAAAATAAAATAGAAGGGTAATACAATATAAGTGAAGCTGTAGAAATCATAAAAGAAATGCTTGGAAACAAGAGTGAAACTTATTGAATAAAATAAAATTTATTCAGAGCATTCAGATGGCAAGATTCAGAAAAATAACCAGCAGAGTGGCATCTCAGCTGATTGCAAGATGCTTGACGAATACATTTAAAAAAATTGTCATGTGTTTTCATATAGCACCATATGAATAATTTAACAGCAATGCCAAGATTTATGAAAAGAGTATTATCAGTGAAATGTTAATGCCTGAGACAAGAAATTGTGGGGGTTTAGGGTGACTGTACAGTTCTAATTTATAAAAACTTACAGCATTTAACACAGACTTGTAAAGATGGGACAAGATCTTTCGGGATTTCTACAGTATTAACAAAGGTGAAGGCTTGATGATATTTGGGAATTCTGTGCTAGTTAGTTAATACAATCTTTGGCAAACAGAGTATGTATAATACTGTCAAAGCAATATTTATACAGAATAGCAAGTCTAATTATTTTTCATCTAATATTTTGCTTCCTTTGATGAGCTCATCATAAAGTGATCCTTTGTACTGAACAAGAAATTTTATGATGTCATTAAAGTCTTACAGACACAACCATTATGTAATGTTAGTCATTTTGCCCTTGGATAACCTATGAGGAAGAGCATGTGCAGGCAGATTGATTTGATTGCTTGCATGCCTGGCCACAACATGAGACAGAGACAGTATTTCGGTTTCCTGTGGACGGCACCTGTTGCACCTCGACAAAGAAACCCACCTGTATTCACCATCTTAGACTTTCCTAGGACACATTACAAAAAGTTGATTAACAAGCACAAAATTGAGAGGATTCCATCACGTTACCTGCGTCGCGCTCATCTGCAGATTACAACAGTTCCTTGCAGTAATGGGAAGCTGTTGGGCAAATCTCCTCAGTGGACACAAGTGGGTGGGCCACAAAAATACGGACAGCGTCTGTATTAGATTTATGATCCGATAACCATTTTCCAGCTTTATCGGCCTTAGTGTCTCCTATAGGGAGAAGATACGAGGCTGAATTTCCATGGTTGCAATATGTGTACAACCAAGACAATCTGATCCTCGGGCACTAACCCAGTGGCGATGAAAACAGGAATGGTGAGCATAATCATTCTCAAAGAATGCTTTCATATGGAACAACATAATTTTAACTAAGATGATTTAGACAGTACAAGTATAAATTGTGACCACAAGAACATAGATTATGGCTTTAAGCCTTTAGGGCAGATGAGGTTAAAGCTAACCTTTCTGCTAAATAGATCTGTTTGCAAACATACCAGAAGACAGATAGCATAGTACCCTGATAATGTGGTGTTTCCCACTTTTTCTCTACAAATATTAGAAGTTTGCTCAAACCTAAAATGCTGCTAAAGTGCAAATAAGCTCCGGGTCAACAACTATTAATAAAAATCCCCATTTCCTCGTCCTCCATTGGTGACCTAAAGAACCAACGTAAACTCATTTTCAAACAACATGATACAGTGTGCTTCAGAGAGTGACATAGAGGGCATACTTCCTTCCCTCATATGGTGTGTTACCCACAATCATTTCCAAATCTTCCACTTTGTTTCAGTTAAATGCTACAACATCTTTTACCTTGGCTTATAGTCAGTTCTTAGCTATGGAAAGCACATACCTGATCAACATGGCCCTCTCTCAGAAGATATTCTAATCACTAAATTTGTTCAGCGCCATAAAACTCACATACACACTGAGACTGGTCATAAAGTCTGGCCATGGTCTGGACTATGGGATACCTCCAGTTACGGAAATACAAGCCTTGTACCAACCGGAAAAATGCATCTTGCTGTGGACATGCTGACTCCCAAATGTTTGAAGATGCTGGGATCAACCCATTATTTCTTAGAAGTACAACAATTGACAAAAAAACAGCTAGGAACAGGCTTTTTAGTTTTCCTCTCTTGAGGTCAGATTGACAGGAGAGCAAGAAAAAACACAGAAAAAACATCCATGAATCCATGGCATGGCCTCCATGAATCTTCAGCTAGAAGCAGCTGAATTCTGATCCTTCTAGATTGGAACCCAAACTATGCTGTGTGTTCTGCAAAAACAACTGGATAGCAGCAGGGATTGGAGATGAGTAGGACTTTAAGAGAGAATCTCATGAAGGTCTGTCGGCTCTGAATAGGGTGAAATCTCAGGCTGTTAATCCTGCTTGTCCACCTAAGACGTTTTTAAGGGATTGCATTTTACCTGAAGATATGTTTTAAGCGAGCTCACTTAACCAAGAAAAGATGAGTTGGGTTTTAGTGCTGAAGTTTTGACTTTTGCAATGTATTTTTGTAATGCATTTTTAAAGAATGCTTTGCATATGCATGCAGACTATGATTATAAAACAAAACAAACAGATTCCTAACTTATTTTAATCTCTGCAGTGAGGACCATTGGAACATTCCTGCTTTTATGCTTTTCAGACTGCTGTATATCAGGCATGATTACCAATAACAGTTGTGGCTATTTTTCTCTTTCTTTTCATTCTTTTTCAGTACATTGTGGCTGATTTTGAAAAACAGCTCCTATTTTAAAACTGCAAACAGTTGAAAACTCTTAATAAAAAAAATGGATGTTTTATTAAAATATTAGACTTACATATTGCAGTGCAGTGGCATATGATATTAAGGTTGGGACTCATACATTCCTATGGTTTCTTTTCACCAGTGTGGTATAAAATGTCTCATAAAAACTATAATTAGGCCTCAGGTCTTTTTTTCTCACTGTCTATGAGTAGTTCTCTGACTTCAGCAATTGTGATGTATTGTCATGATAAAATCTACTGATTTGTGAACCACCAATTTACTTGGTCATCTGTTCATACACAAGGCATAGGAAATAGGAAAGGTAGAAGCTACATGGTCATCTCATCCTTCCACCTGCCCAGGACCACCTCTGCTTTCATCATTCATGACAAACTCTTGTTCCGCCTCTTTTTGGAAATTCCTGTGATGGAGATCACACAACCTCCCTGGCAGAACCGTGCACTTGTTACTTTAAGAGAAGTATTTTTTTCTTGTTTGTTTTAATGTAGAACACATAACGTCTTTTGCTGAGAGGAAAAAAGTTTATCCCCATCATATAAAAAAATTATAGTTATATCTTTCTTTCTGTAAGCTAAATAACACCATTTCAATCAACTTTTTCTCATAGGTCACATTTTCTATGTTTCTGATCTTTCTCATTCCTCTGCTAATTTGATCTTCCTCTTTCTAAAAGCATGGTATTAACAAACTGAACATGGTACATCAGCTGGGGCCATTCCAACACTGAGCAGGGTAGAAGCATTAGATCACGTCTTTTTCAGAGTATATTATTGACAGCCCAAGGTGCTGGTTGTCTTTTTGCAACACCATTGGCATTGCTGACTCAGGCTGGGGTCCATTACAACCGCCCCAGATCCTCTTCTTCAGTCCTCCTGCCTAGTCAGTTTGTATTTGTTCTTGCAACTATTTATTCTTATCTAAGCACAGTGCTCTGCTGATTCAGTACCTTTATCTTTTCAATTTGTCAGGAACTTTTTTTATTCTAATCATGTCCACCGATGCACTTCATGCCTCAGCTGGTCTACAGATTCCTTAAGCATCCTCTCAAGTCCTTTGCCCAATTGTCTAGTGACAAACTCAAACCAGGACAGATGTCTGTTAACTCTCCTTCACTGCAGTCTTCCATTCTGAGAATATTCCAGTAGTAGCTATAAACTGGGTATCATTTCCCATCAGTTTCTGTGCTAGTAACAATTTAACCTAAACCACACTTGCCAAGCTTTCTTATAAGACCACAATGTGAAATGTCTTACTAAAAGCCATATACTGACAATTTCTTCTTTCACCTATCATGCAGTTGTTTTGATAGGACTTGCCCCTCACAACTACCCCGTTGGCTGTTTATTCCGCTCTGTTCTCACTCAGGTGTTTGCAAATTCTTTCATTATTAGGTGCATGTGTTTTGTTCTAGGAAAGGAAGTTTCTGTAACTACCTTATATTTCCTACTTCTTCCTCCTTTTCTTGTTTATATCTAAAGACCTGCTTTGCCTTTTCCCCATTTGTGGAACTTCCACAAGGTCTCAGAGAAAATGGCTTCTGGTCTGCAACTGCTTCAGCTGGACCTGTGAGCATCACAGGGTGAATTTCACCTGGCTCACAGGATTTACAGCAGCTACAGGACGTCTCTCTCGCCTGCTCTTTCCCTACTGTAGACTGATTTTTTTTTCACCCTGACACTAGTCGGTGTTAACTGTGTGATGACAGTCAATCTTTTTAGCAAAGGTTGTAGCATGCTGCCTTGTGGTATGCTGCCATACTTTCCAGTAGCTTTCGTGTTACAGCACATTTGTAAATAGTGAAAACATAGAAGAAGAGTGGCAGAGTGACCTGTTACCAAACTAGCAGAAAATGTTCAACTTCTCTCATTGACAAGCATATAGTTTTACATTATTGTGTCCTAGCTTTGGCCTGATATATTTGCTACAGATAAAGGAAAGATCTCTCCTTCTCTATCTCTTTCCATATGTCTGTCTTCCTTTTCTTCTTGTTCTCTATTATTGGGAGTTACAAATCTTACATGATCTAATGAGATGAATGTTATAAAGTGAGAATGGGAAGCTCTGTGCTCTCAGTGAACCAATCTCTACCCTGGTCTAAGGGACTTATTTGCAGCTGAAAGTCCTGGCAGTCTAGAAATAAATGCCCCATAAAGAATTACTTAATTTAGTTAATAATGTTTGAATCAAGTCATTCTTCATTTTCCATAAAACTAGAATAGGCTAGAAGTAATTCAATTATTTTTTACAAGTACTAATGAATAAAGTAAATGTGTAATTTCCAATAAATTACAGTTACTTGTGGTGTGAAAAATTGTGCACTCAAAACAAGTAAAAAATGTGTCACTTTTATTTTTATAGTATGTCCTTTAGAAGAGATATTAAAGTACTGTTTACTTTATCCCACGGTACTCTATAGAAAACTGTAGATTAATTTTCCCTCAGAGAAGCCGTATAGTATTTCAACCCTGAAAGAAAAAAATGCCTTAGAGAGAATCATTCAGGTACCTTGTATAAATTCTTCAGTAATAAGAAATAGGTATTTATGCACTTCATACATAGCCTGTATCTGTAGAGGAAACATATTCTTGCCCTGTTAAAGGAAAGATTTGGGGGTTTTCTGTCTGAGTCTTTTTGCCCCCCTTAATTAAAATGCAAACTTAGGCATAAACCTGCCCTCTCAAACAGTGTTTTTCTGTTCTGAAGCATGTGGTTAGACTCTCTTTTCCCTGGGCAATGGGTAGGACAGAAGAGTCATGAATGGAAAACAGGGGATGAAATACTCCTCACGCCATGCACTTCCTTTCCCTCCTGTTTTCCTTCCAAAGCTCAAGAAAATCTCTGTGTGTTCATGGAAATAACAAAGGAATTTATTTCATATTTTCAAATATAAAAAGGGGCAACTTAGAAGAGCGCAGTACTTACAAAAATGTACTTAGCTGGGATCCCTCTTGGCACACCTGCATGCAAGCACCGTCTATGAGTAACGCATCCACTGATTGTGCTGGTGCACTGCGGGGGAAGGGGAAAATACGGAGATTCACAAAATACACATCTCAGTAACCATAAAGGAAGCAAATCCACTTTAGCTTTGCTGTGACCTCCAGGAAGCAGAGCATGAACTGCTTTGATTTATCACAAAATTGGAGCTTGCATCTAGAAATGTAACTGTGAGATCATTTACTTAAAAGCTGTAGTCATCACCATAATCTTTAAGGAGCCAGATCCTGAGGCAAATTGCTGATGTGCTGATGTGCTAAGGCCTAGAAAGCAAGTCAGACTTCCAGGATACTTTACAAATATGGCAATACTGACAGGCTGTAAATTGGTTTCTTTGTGCATGCTGCCTAGCCAAATAACCCTTAAGGAAAGCGTGATAATAGCATGTCACCAAATACATTTCACCAGGCCTCTGCACAGATGTAACTCTTCAGAATAAAACAAGCCAGCTATGCTAGTTTTGAAGACAAGGCACTCTTACTTAGTTGTGAAATAAACCGCCACCCAGCACAATACAATCTCCTCCTCTGCAGTAGGCTTGGTCTACAAGACATGAAGCCAGTACCTTCACAGACGGCACTGGCTCCAGAGCAGGAGCGGGACAGACATGGATTTAGTCAAGAAATGTACTGGCCGCTAAGGCAATCCAGGTAAAGCAGTGCTATGCATTCAGATATGCATAGAAGAACAATGATTTGAAAGACCTCCAAACTCTGTATGTTTCTGGGCCATGGAGGTGAACACAATCTTTGCCAGAATTTCTTTGGCTGTGATGTCCCTTTGGTCAGAGCCTTTGCGCCTCTGGTAGACAGAAGTTAGAGCGTGACCCCTGTTTCAGCTCCACTGACCAATGACCCATCGCTTTTTTCCAAGTACGCCTCATTACTGCATGCTGTGCTTCGTAGCAAAGTACCCAAATAGAGTCACCAGAGGCCTGGTGAAATAGAGTTAGTAAAATGTTAAATGAATGTTGAATGAGCGTTGCCTTCTTACATTGACTCTCTAGTATCATCCTTTCAGTAATCTAAAGACCAACACAAAGCACAGAGTGAACCAGCTTTTACAAAGGAAGCCGGATAACAGAACAATAGAATAAATTTTAAAAAAAGTTTAGGTCTTTTTTTTTTCCAGTAAGCTGATTCAGAACAGAATCTTCAAAACTAAACAACATATGATCAGTATGTGCACAGTCATGTACTAAGAGTCCATATAATAAGTGTTTCTTATTGTTAGAAATGCCTGGAGTACCTTATCTTCTGTAATATGCTAATGACACATGCTGATTTCCAAAACAGTATCCAGTGTAGGCTAACTACTGGCAGATATAAGAATATTTGCATAGATGAACAAAACTGTGTGTGGTGATATACTTGCAAATTTATCTTACAGATGTCATTTCCAGACATGAAGACATGATAATTGTTTTCTAGCTAGCTCTAATTAAATAGGACCCTAAAAAGCTGTAACAAATTATCATCAACATATTTGAAAGCATTTTAGAAAGATATTCCTGAATTTTTCAGTCAATGTAGAAATGTGGTGGTAATTCTGCTATTCATACTCCTGAGATTTGTTTCCACAGCACACTATACCTAGAATGAACTAAGAAATTATTCTTCTTAAAAATATCAGTGCTTTCCAAGTTTCCAGTATATATTTTCTTTTTAATTTATTTTCCTCTGGCGAAAGAAAGGGAGCTGCACAGCCATTTTAAATTTATTTTTGCAAAAATGTACAGCAGAGTAAATCAAAATTGAACCACCCCACTCCCTAAAATTAAAAGAATGGCTCATATATCCTGTGTATATGGCAAAATATTATAACAAACAAAAAGGAATTCAAGAATTCTAGAAAGTGAACAAGAAAGAATCTGAACTAGCCAGTAAGAAACAGTGAGAACCATGATGCACCCTTCCCTGGGCAGAAGGCAGATGAACCCTGAGTACCCAACACGAGGATCCCAGCAATTTCTATCTGCCAATGCAGCTCTCTGGCCCCGTGCTACCAAGTCATGCATCCTCTTGTGTTCACTTTCTCTGAACCCAAGGATTTTGCATTCATGACTGCTCTGTTGCCCAGCTTCAACAGGAAAATGGAGATTCAGTCCTTTCCAGCCAGCCTCATGAAGCCTGGTGGTTATGTGACGTGAAAACTGTGAGCGTGAACCCGTTCAGGTCGAGACACTTCTGGGTCCAGCTCAGTCACTTTGTGTTAAAGCTCAGTCAAGACAATTAAAACAGCCCTAATCAATGTAGAATAAACTCAGGCACCTACACCAACAGACTGAAATCTCTTCCTGAAAGGCGTTACTTAATTTCTAAGTGTTGTAGTATTAAGTAATCTTTTTGGTATTTTTTTTCCTAATAAATGTATCCATCCAAAACATCCACTTCCCAATGACTACATTTTCAGAAGATGTTACATAACTGTTGTTTTCTCAGTTCCTCACATTATGTTCATACAGTATAATATTTTTAGTATGTTATTATTTTTGATGACTTAAAGTTACAAACACATAAGCAGCATTTATATTAAGATTTGTGCACATACAAATCTTGGTAGGAGAAAGCATGACCAGTATCAATGGAACAGTTTTAAACATTAGTCTGGCTTCTGAACACACAGTTAAGCTTAACTTATGAGGGCTTATGAAATCTGACAGGTGTGAATTGGGAAATTTAGTAAAATTTCTTTTAGAATAGGGCCATTTTCTTGTGGAAATTGACTTTTTGTATTCCTGAGTTATTCCTTTTTAACTTGGCTTATTTTTTTTTATGTGAAAGGTTTTGAAAAAAGTTTTGGGGTTTTTTTTTTCCTTATTATGGGCTTGAAAGACTTTGCAAATATTCCAATTTAAAAACCATAATGAATAATGCCAGAAAAAATGACAGGACCACAACTTCAGCACACTTCTTTCACCCAAAGAAGCACATACGACTTTGACTACTCTACTTGCAAACACAGGCTGGGGATATTTTGTCCAACGTGGTGGTGCCATACTTTCTCAGAATATTTAGAAGATGAGCATTATGTAAAAAGTCAGAAAAGTATGATGTTCTGTTAGAAACTAAATCAGGACTCTGGCCTATATATATGCTGCATGGAAATGGTGCATGGAAGCTGTTCTCATGTTGAAACCATCTGTCTAGGATTCACCCTCCTGTCATCTGTATGGATTCTGAGCACCTCTGAATATGAGAAAGTTACTTTTGTGGCCCTTCTACTGCTCAGGGCCATTAGCTGCACAAGAGTAGGAAAAAGAAGCCTCCTAATGCTTCACCTGAACCAGGAACAGTAGCTCACCTACACTGTTCAGTGCCCACCTCTGTCAATTTGGTGATGCAGATTGTCTGGTGATGGTGATCAAGGAGTGGTACCAGCAGGTCGTGGGAGGTGATCCTTCTGGGGAAACCACATTTGGAGTGGTGTGTCCAGGTCTGTCCCCAGTGCAAGAGAGATGGAGCTACTGGAGAGAGTCCAGCAAAGGGCCATGAAGATGATGGGGGGGACTAGAGTATCTGTCCTATGAGAAGAGGCTGAAAGAGCGAGCTGGGACCATTCAGCTTGGAGGAGAGAAGCTGAGGGGGCATCTCATCAATGTATATAAATACTTGAGGGGAGGGTGCAAAGAAGAGGGATCTAGGCTCCTTTCAGTGGTGCCCGGTGACAGGACCAGAGGTAACGAATACAAACTGAAGCACAGGAGGTTCTGCCTCCAAGGGTGGCCAAGCACTGGCACAGATTGCCCAGAGAGGTTACAGAGTCTCCATCCTTGGAGATATTCAAAAGCTGTCTGGACATGGTCCTGGGTAACCTGGTCTAGATGGCCTTACTTGAGCTGAGGGGTTGGACTGGATGACCTCCAGAGGTCCCATCCTACCTCTACTATTCTGTTATACTGTGAAATGCGTCCCAAGTCAGAAGTATGGGTATGTAACAAAAGCCAAACATTGCCTGTACCTCTCCTGGACTCACCCAGGACGCCATCAGGCTGTAACATGGGAGGTAGAGGCAGCATGTCCTTGCTCCCCGCTCCCCTGAAGACTTTTCCTCAAAAGATTATGTGCTCACTTAGTGTTCCACGGAGTTCATATTTTTTATGTCCTTAACAAAGGGACTGTGCTCTCTGAAGATTTCCCTCCATTTCAGAAGGATGTCCTTTCCGAGTTCTCCACCTCATGAATGTCCCCCATGAATAATTTCTCTTCCTGAAGTCAGCATTCCCCCTGAAGGCTGATTCATGGTGAGAGAGTCTTCCTCAAGTTCTGCTCTTCAGCAATTGAGGTCCCATGTTTGTGGAAAGAAAAAAAAATCTTTTGAGAGTCTCAGGGCATTGATATCTTGCATCTCAGCAAATTGCCATGGGGTAGAGCGTTCTGGTGTTATCTGTTAGTACCAGAAGGTGCAGTCTTATAGATTTTTATGTTAAGATGCAAAACAGTGGCACCTGGTGACTCCAGCTCCTTGAAGAGAAACAGTATTTTTGTACTGAGTCTGTTCCATTCCTGTATTCATCAAGTCACTTCGCCGAGCAAGAACAGATCAGTTAATTTTTTGGCCCAGCTTACTGCATAGCCATGTTAATTGGAATTTTCCATGAAGGATTTATAGGGCACAGTTAAAATGAAATATACTTGCTAACACCTCTGCAGAGGAGTTTATATTAGAAAATAGATGAGGACTAACTGGGTTCCCTTTAGAAAACAAATGTACATGTATACACTGCACATTGCAAACCAGATGACATACATTGTTCAGGGTATAAATTAGACACAGGTCAAAAAATAAGGAGAAGAGAAGATCAAGAACTTAAATCTGAAAAGCTTCCAGTCATCTTTTCCAGAAAAATAATAATGCAAAATATTTTCCTACTTGTTTTTTCCCCCCACAAACCAGCTACCTCTCAGCCACCGGGTGGTAAAGTTTCACTCTAAATAAAGCATTGATGGTATGAAAAAACAGCTGCAAAAAAACAAATGACAGTCAGTTCTGACTGTCAATCTACACTTTTAATGAGAAACTCTGCTCGATTTAATGAATCCTGGTGCTTCAGTCTACCATCACTTTAAGTAGAACCTGCATACACAACTATGTAGTGTCAATTTGGGGCATACATTATGGCAGTACAATACACCTCTGAAGGGAGAACTTCATTTTCTGAACTATTAACCATATAAGCAGTTGTTACTAATTTACTGTGAGAAATGTGTGTGAAAATGTATGTGCACGTGATTGGCTTGGTGAGACAGCTTGAAAATGTTTAATCAAGGCTGAATAATTCTGTGTCTACAGTAGCAGTTAGATTAAAAACAATCAAAAGAAAAAAAAATACTATCACTTCACCAGTGTGTCAGGGGTGAAAGTCTAATTGGTTTATAGTTGAAGATAAACTAACTTCACTGTGAAGTGAATAGTTGAAAGCAGGGGGGGGCAGCGGGCAGGATTCATTACCTTGGGCTTGACCTTTGATTCCCGAGTCTGATAAAAGCTGAAAAGAAGTACCCTTCTTCGGAAAGTGTATTTCGTATACGGGGAAAAAAAAGAAGAAAGAAAAACTCCTTGAAAGCTGCTATTTGACAATCAGAACTAGGTGGCTGATTACAATGCCTAGGTCAGGACTGTTCACTCATTTTAAGTATATGGGTATAACGTTACCTCTAACAAATGCTTGCATTTGTGCATGTGTTTATCAGCCAGAAGTCCTAGCACAGGCAAAACACTCAGATTATTCTAGGAACCCCTCTAAAAGACTGCCCTTGAAATTCTGCACAGAGTTACTGATTTTAACAACGATGTTTGAAGGCTGGCTCTGAACGTCAAACTCCCGCTCATTACAGCCGGCCAGGAACAAGCCCAAACCTCTTCCCCTCCGCCCCGCGCTGCCTCGCATAAACCCATCCTCACACAGCTATAATAGACGGCAGCCCGGTTCCTCTCTGCGTGAGGCTGAGAACCGGCTCGCGTAAATACAAGCCGGAGAATTTAGATTGTGTCACGTAGCAAAAACAATGAGTGGAACAAATGAGGCGAGCAGCTCGGAGAGCTGGAAATCTCTAATTACCCGACCCAGTCACAGAAAAACACCGATGGAGGGGTGGACTGTTTGCACCTAGTGCCGCTCAAGCAGGGTGACAATAGATTTATGAAAGGTCAAAGAACTTTCCGTGCATAAAACTTGCCGGGGGCCGGGTGGGGGCTGCCAGGCCCGTGGCGATGCTGCCACCTGCCGATGTCTCACCCTCCCCGGAGCTCCTCTTCCAGCCTGTCCTCTGCTTTCGCCAGCCTCGCTGTTCTGCACATGACTTACGCTGGGCTTGTTCTCATCACCTGACAGAATTCCCAGCTAACTCACTGAGGTTATAATACATGCTTAGGACCTCCTTCGGTCAATTTGGCATCTTCTTCTCTGCTGAGGAACCACGATCCCGCGTGCAACTGCAGTGTCACTTGCTGGAAAGGCAAACTGAAGTATTAAACAGCTACTACTGGCCTTTGTTAAATATAGCCTCCTTTTCTAAACAAAGCTTTCACTCCTAGCATTGATATCACTGTGGACTACGCTATACTCCTTGCCAACATGCACCTTACTGCTTAGTTATCAGACTGTGGAAAATGGTTTTTGTATAAAAATGCCTCTCCCATAAATACACAAAAACTTCCGCATTAAGCTGCCTTAATGAAAACCCCTGTAACAGCAGTAAGTCTTATTTACAAGATTTACACAAAAATACATGTGTATAAATGCACACAAATGCACACACAAACATACACACAGAGGGAAATAGGACTAATAAAAGGATTTTTTTAAAAAAGAAATATAACCTAACCATATTCAAGAAATACTCTCTTTGTGAATTCCTCCTGCTACTTTTTTTTGGACAATTTATCTAGCTCAAGCTAAAAAGCGGAGGAGAAGATGTTGCAACAGCATTCTCACTGCAAGCTACAGATTGTTCTGTATGTTTGGGTATGGGGCAGGACTCAAGCATCAAGGAGAGAAGAGCTGAATTACAGGATGAGCACTTTGGCAATTACTCCTGCTGCCCAGCTGTACAGCAGTGCAAAAAGAAGCCTGGTATCTGCCACAGCATCATCCGCCTCTCAGAGTCATTCAAGAGCTGTGCCTAGACAGCAAGAGGAACTGCAAGAAGGAGGAGTACGCTGCAACGACAGTCCTCGATGGCACAGACGCAGGGGAACACTTCCCACACTTCCCACTGTCTCTCTGGGGCTTTTGGGATAGCCTCCTGACCAGTCTGTGCCCTGCCAAGCTCTCCCTCCCAAGGGACAGCTTTGCAGGGCGTTCTGCAATGCCTCGCTCACACCGCTTCCACGCTTGTGCAGTCCCATTGTGCGGGTTCGTCCACTTCACCCAGGGGTCCCTGTGAAGAAGGACCTGAAGCAAAGCTCCTTCCAAAGAATTCCCCACTGAGCAGGGCAATCTCCAGTTGAACTCTCAAAATTAACTCACCAGCTAAGTGTGTCCTGTGTGTGCTGCCCCTCCCCAGCACACACACACGTGCCCACACACACACACACACACACGTTTTCAAGTAGCTGTTGAAAAATGTCATAAGGTGTTTTGGGAAGAACTACCTTGACCCTTCTCCCTCAAAATCTCGATTTTGTGTAATTATGTGCGCGAGACCGCTTAGGACAATGGCATCCCCAGTTGTCATTTAGCCTTGTTCTCTACACTTTCCTGCAAATGTGTCTGAATTTTCATGTTCAGGTGCTGCACATACCATCATCACATTTGCTTGTTCTGCAGTTACTAGGCCAGCACTAAGCTACAGCATACTTTCAACTTGCAGCAACCGCAGGAGCCAACCCATCTTCACATGACCAAGCGAGGGAAAAGTTCCTTCTGGCTTGCATTGACCTACCGTGACCACCGTGGTCAAACCCTAGAGGAAGCATGTGGTGGTGGCAACAGTTACCTATCCTCAGAGCAAAACCACCGGCTCTCCCACGCAGCCAGCCCAGCGTGAGCGTAATTCTTGTTTCTTTGTGCCTGATTAAGGACTCTGCACCTGAATTTTAATCATGAGAAAATCGTGTCCAATACAGAGCAAGAGACAGAGAGAGGGTGCCCTTGGAGGACCTTCTGTAGCAATTATTTGGCCTAAACCCCTAAATTTCTTACATTATGTTTAATCATTGTAAGACAGATAGACTAAGGGTAACAGTTCCAGCAGTGGACAAGCCCTGATGGTTAGCTAAGGTACCTAAGGGTGTGCATTTTAAAAAACATTTACGTAATAATGTGGCTGTTTAAAAATTACATAACAGTACAATTAAAATGCCAGAGAATGGCACAGCTGAGCTGTTGCTTAGGTTAGCTGATGTGATCCTGAATCTCTCTGCCAGCTGCTTTCTTCTCTGAAATTGCTTGCCCACCTGAAATGTAAAGACACGCTTTTCCAGTGGCTCTCACAGTTTTCACTTACATATAAAGTCTCTGGTGGGCTGCATGGTGCTTTCTCAAAGAAACATTTCATACTTATAACATACTAGCATTGTAAGATTTGTCGCCAAAAGAATACCAGCATTTAAAAGTCACCTTTATCTGCTGTTACAAAGTTGTGGACTAAATATTGTTTACAAATGTGTATGATAATAATAAATGTATGTACAGAGAAGATTTTTTTTTTTTAAAAAAGCAAAATACCAATAATCCCAACCCCCTGCTAAGCTTCCAATATATCCTAATAGTTTAATTGAACTATGGGTCTGACTGTTAAAAATCTGATAACACTAATGTAGGTTTCTGTACTTCAGCTTCAGCACCACTATATGTGATTTAAAATCTTCATTTAAATACCGTTCGACTTTGATATCCACAAGTGTTGAAGAGAGTGTTCATATTCTTGTCTTGCTGAGAAAATTCTTTCTTGCCAAATGTTGTAATCAAGCCACTGACAGCTGGCATGAGCCTTATCTGCTTTGACAATCGTGATACCAAACGGAAAGACATGACTTCCCTTGCTTCTGATTTTCAAGATTACAAAGGAGTCACTCCAGAAGCCCAGAATTGAATATTTCTTTGTTCAGATAAGACTGATTTGTGAGGTCAACTCTGACTTCAAATTTTGTGTCTGGGCCTCATCCCAGTTCAAATCACAAAGTGGTGCTAGGAGGGACGTGATGGGCAATAGAAGCCCAGTCTGTACTGAATTGTAATGGCATTTCCCATTTCTAAAAATGAAAATGCAAGAATGAAACTTGCAAATCTTGACTGCAAATGACTGAAAGGCACTAATTTTTGATCACTGATATTTGCTAGGAAATAAATTAAGAAGTAGAGGACAGTCAAATGTAAACCCCTGTCTGTGCTTCAGAGAATTAAAGAGACTGACCACTGAGAAGCCTGCCTAACTTTAAACAAAAGGCTTCCTGCTGTCTATTAAAAGTTATGCAAGACCAATGACAAATGGTAATGAACAAGAATCTTTCAAGAAATTGCCAATCATCAGTGGAATTCTTTAACAGAAACCTGCAAAAACATAACCAATTTTTTGTAAATAAACAATTGTTTTCCAATTGAAAAGTGCTTGATTTCATCCCAATTTCATATTGCCAAAAAGAACTCTGCTACCATGAATTCTGAGCTGCTGCCAGGATTATTGTTATGTGAAAGTCCTCATTTAGTATTCAAATTCATATTTTTCTAAAGAAGCTGCAAACTGAATCAGAAAGATCCTTTTACCTTGCCTTCTAAACAAATGCAGCTTCTATGATGCGCAAGAAGTGTCTTACAATGAGCACAGGACAAACTGTCTCCAAGGGGACTTTCTTCAAGCTAAAAAGATAAGTGGTTTTCATTTGCCAAAAATGCATTGTTGTTTTAAAGAAGCAAATTAATTATAAGTATATATTTTACATTTACAAACCATTTAGGAAAGGAGAATTTTTCCTCAACAATAAGAAAATAAATTAAAAGTTCAAAAGCAACCTCCCTACTCCAAAAAAACCCTCAGTATGTCTTAGCTGACAAGCCTTTAGCTTATTACTGGTGTTACACTATTTATTTGTTACTTGCAAAGATAACAAAGGGAAGAAGATATGTGCAATTAACCCTTTTTCCCAGTATAATGGATCTGAACTCTCCAAAGAACATAATTTTCAGTAGAAAAAAAATGAAATAAATAGGCCCAAGGACTCCATTAACAGATAAGCAGAAATTTCACAAGGAATGCATGGCTGCAGGTAGACAGAAAAAAAAATTGCATTTTTTTTAAATCCTGGAAAATAGAAATATTTTACAGCTATGTCATTACCACTGTAATGTCACTTTCACACAATAGTTTATAAGAACAGGCTGTTATTTGGTGAGCCGTGAGTAGGTCGGTGTATTTCTTTCACAATGTCAGTATGACTCTTTCCTGAAGAAATGTACACTGGTACATCCATCAGGAACGGATGAGAACTTCGGAGTCAGGCACAGTGCTGCTGCTTCCTTGGAAAGAAAGTTGCCGTGACTTACTTCTGAAGTGGCTTCACCTGCTGCAGAAGTCAGTGAGAGATGTATCTTGACCGACTGGTAACATCTACTGCACAGAAATGGCACACATTTGTCAGCTGTTTGAGGTTTCTAATTGCTCGGCTACTGCATTAGGTAGAGAAGCAGGAAGACCAGATCGACAATGTTTTTTACATATGATCACTTCATACTACATTTTATATTTGCTTGGGCTGAAAGCCAAGAGAATGGTCTCTTTTTCTCAAAAACAAATCAAAATTGCTTTAATTCTATCCCAAATATTAATACTTGAGACTGAAAGCCAAAGTAGCAGGACAGTTACAGGGAACTGATGGCAGTAGAATGTGGAACAGTGGAACAGTAGAATGGCATTGTGCCATAGCTCTAATGAGGATAAACACAATAAGAAAACTATTTTATTTTCTGGAAATTAGTCTCAGATGCCATGGGCACAGAATGAACAAGATACAGTCCTCTAACACACACGTATACTACACATGCAGAAGAAAAGCTTTGCATGCACATTTATCACCCTGAACAAGAGGAAACATTTTATGAAGGGTGTTTGAATGCCATTTATTCAAACTGAACCATACCATTCCTATTGAGTAGACAGATTGGAGATATGCCTGTTAAAAAAAACATTTAAACCAGTTGAAAGTGCAGCACTTAATTGCTCATCTCCAACACATGTAAGATAATACCTTATGGGTGATCTATGTACTGATCAAAATGGGTTTAATACACTTATTACTGGAAACCAGATACAAATAAGTCAAGAAACTGGATTAATTACATTGTTTTGCAGGAACCAAATGAGGGGAGACTTGGCTATGATCAAAAATGTTCTTGTTCTGAAAAATACACTATGATTCTATGCAGTGTTTTAAAGTTTGTTCAGTACTATGTAATGTAATGAAACATTATGTAGCAATACAGATCTTGCTTCTACTTGAGGTATTTTAAATCACTATTGATTTCAGTGGAGGCAGGATCAGGTTCTTAGAAATGATAACAAGCCAATTCTGAATTCTCTTATACTTACCAAAGATAGTCGTCATCTTTGACAGAGATGCAGAAATGGGAAGAAAATCTATTCATGTGCTTTAGACACTGGCTTTTAGCAGCAGAAAAAAAGAAATCAAAGAACACAGCTTTACAAGCATATGCAAGAGTGGCATTATAGATGACTTTCCTGAACAAAGGCTTGCATGATCAGGCCAAATTGCTTGTGAGGCTTTCACCAGTCTTTCAAATTGTACAGAAATAAGGGGGGAAAATGGTGTTTAAAAAAGTATTTTTAAACCTGTTGCAGTATACTGACTGGGTTTGAATTAAACTGCAGATGATCAATGTCCCTGAATTAGTACTTTTTATTAACAGGCAAAGAGCACTCCATTAAACCTCTGTTTCAAATCACACTACTTGTCATTAAACAATCAGAACATGTTTTCTCTTTCTTTTGACCTTGGCAATTAACATATAAACTTTCAAAGCACTACACTCAGACCTCTGAAAAGAAATATGATATAGAACACAATTAGTGACATAAAGATGAAGGAGACAAATAAAGGGTATCTAAATATAAAGAAATTTCCTGAAAACTCTTCTTGAAAATGAGACACTGTTATTAGAGATTAGACAGTTTAAAGTGAAAAGACATCTGACATTTGCATTGATGCTGTAGTAGTGTAGCTCTGACTTACAGTAGGTGTAATTAGAGCATTCACTCTGTGGAGGAAGAAAGACCTGTCACTCTGCAGCAAAGCCCCAAGCAAGGCAGGATAGCTAACAAAGTCTTATCCTTAAATTACACTTCTGATTTTAAAAAGTATTTTAAAAAAACAAGGTTTGAGATGGATTGTGTAGTGTTAGTAACTGAACCTTTCCCCGCTTCTCTGTTAATATTATTACAGCAAGTTATTACATATTTTTTGAAGCCCAGAGGACAGCTTAAAATTCATCTGCTTGAGTAAATGCACTGATAGGATTATTTTGGAAAAGCATGACGTAAGCAGCTCTCTCTAATAGAATGAAACCCCTCAAGATACTCATAATTAAATTGGTTAATTTGGCTTGTGAAGGTGCACTGTGTCATCTGATTTTGGAGGTAGGCAAATATCCAAGAGACAGAATATCAGTCTCTTCTTGTCCCTTCCTTCTTTAGGGTTAACATACTACCAGCTAACATGGGAAACATCTCAGACAAAAGCTCCTTTTCAGCCAAGCTGATTGAACAGAGTTGGAAATTTCAGTTTTCTCCAGTCCTGGACAAGAAAGAATTTCCATGCATGGGCAATAGCTTTGAATGTTCTGAAATACATGAAATGCAAACAGTTCAATCCCTGGTCAACCTTGAACACATACCCTGCAAACCCCACTGTTCTTAAAAAGTCCCCTCTTCTACTAACAGGAGTTTAGACAAAAACACTCCTACATGACCAGGGATAGAGTGGGTGATACCTACAACGATGCCTTCCTCTTTTCTTGCAGCACTATTGACCTTTTTATCACCTGCCCCCAGAGATCCACTGGCACTATTTTGTCATTACTGTGCTTGCCGTGAGACACAGAAGGGACAACTTAATGCTGCTTTCTGAAATACTAGTCATTTTACAGACTTCAAAATTGAGATTGAGACCGAATGCCAGAGAGTTTTGTGAAGGGTAGCTGACATCTAGATAATGGCCTCACACCTACTCCTAAAGCAAGCCATGAAGATTTTGTCTTGTAGGGATCCCTAAATCTGCTCTTTTTAGAAGGAGCAATAGCTTTCCAGGGAAGCGGAAAACAATACTAAAAATTATTGACTGTTTCAATTTGTAAGGATCCCCTTAGCTACAGCCACAATGGAAGAGAATTATTTGGGCTTCCTTTGCCAAATTCATGAAAATCCATAACTGAAATCTATGCCAGTAAAAGAAATATAAGGCACATAAGCAAAAACAATGAAATATAATAAAAAATCAGAGCAATTTGGCCAGTAATCAATTTAGGATTACCATGAAACAAGGCAAACTGGCTCTTCAAAGAAGGCTTTCTCAATAGCTCTTCTACCTCTGTTGAGTAGGCATTGCATTAAACTTGATCATCATTTGAACTACTTATGAATAATTGATTTTGGAATAATTTCTCTGACAAAAATCTCAATGTTCTATTTGCTACGGTTTGTGGAACATATTTATATCCATTTATAACAATGCTAATCGACAGCAATCCAGACTTTGGAACCCTTGAAAAAATTAATTGAACATTACAAACTGAAATACTGTCGATCAACATAATTTAATAGAGTGTCTTCCATAGATTACCTAACAAAGATCAATCATAATCACAGGACCCTCAACCATTTCTATTCTCCTGTGGTTATTAAAATACATGGGATTTTCCAGTGTGTCTGCAAGATTAATGAATCAGACTTCTGGAAGATCAGAGTGGGATACTAAATTAGGAACAAGTAGTTCTCCAGAAGAACCCTCACCAGTAGCCTGTCCCCAGATGCTGTTTTTGTCAATGGAGTTCCATTTGGAATATCTTTGTTGATCACAACAACAGAAGCATGTCCCCAGATTGCAGAATATTTAGCAATTCCAAGATTCCTAGAGGAGAACTGGACCTACAAGTGCACTACGAGATGAAAAAAATAGCCAATGGCAATCCTGAGTTGCTGTACGTTGTCTTAATAAAGTATTTTTTATTACTATTTTTTTTCATTTTGTTGTTGGAATTGATGACTGAATGTAACATAGTTAGACTTTTAATGTGGTATCAGTTATGGACATGCAGATAGCTGAACAGAAAATGCATGTGCCCTGCAGTCCCAGACAGAGTGTCTCTTTGCATACACCAAGAGAGATGAGTTACATTTAACTCACTGCAATACCAAGAGAACGATGAGCTATTATGGTATCTCTGGGTTTCGTGCATCTCTACATGAGAGCACACAAAAATTAGGGTATCTTCTCAGCTAATACTATTTAACTTTTTGGTGGCTTGACGTGTGGGTCTGTGTGTCCCAAAGGAAATTGCATTGCTTTCATAATAAATACATTTTTTTATGTAAGACTGCATATGCATTGTTCTGTTCAGCACGCTGAAAATAACAGCTCACATGCAAATCCAGAATAAAAAGACAAGTAGCAGAAGGGTACATCAATACAAGAACTGGTAACAGCACAGCACGTTCTACACAATCAAGAGACATAGCCTGGGGTACCTGAGGTGACTCAATGTAGTGTACTGAGTCTTCTTTTACCTCCCAAGTACAAGTGATGTAATGTTCAGTGATAGCAATGTGCTTTCTCCTCACATGATGATGAAAGTGGCAGCTGGTATAGAGGAGCTCTAGCACCGAGCATAAATTTTGGCTGCAAAAAATGTGACTCTGCAAAATGTCAGTCAAAGAAGTAAATCTCCAAAGGGACCTTAATACAAAAATCTACTTTTTTTCCACTTCTCTATTTCTATCCAGTTTGCTTTCCTAGCCAATTTTTCAGGTTTCCTACCTGGCTTTATAACAAAAAAACTGCAGTTACAAAGCATCAGAGAAACTGATATGTGTGCAGAACAGTTGTATTTATTACACATTTATTCAGAAATAGGCCTGACACAGCCACATTGCCAAATATTTGGAAAATTACGATGCTCCAAAAGCCCTTCTGCCCTTGTAGGACAAGGAAAATGAAATCCTTCTTGGAACAGGCCAATGAGTCCTAAAAGGATCAACAGCAGAACATCGCTCCTGTCTTCCCACCATCTGCTTTCAGAAAAGAGGGCTACAGAGCATGAGGGAACTGCTGCAGCGAGTACATACAGGTTTTGGTTTCCAGATTTTGCAACCCTTTCCCTGCCAAGGAGAGGAGAATACCTTCATGTTTCAGGAGAGGGGTGCAGCAGCTAGTAAGAGAGGTCTTGATGGACCAGCTTCACCAAAGCCACACTGCCACAGGTTCAGAGTGTCAAGGACAGATGGGGGATGAGGAAGAAACCTCTGCGCAGAGTGTGACTGAATCTGCTGGCTCATTCCTGTTTGATAGACGATCACCAGAAATGAAGCAAATCCCAATTGAGTTCCATGGTGAGAATGTTACCAAATTTCCTGGCTTCACTGTCTCTTAAAATGACCTGAAGAAATATGTCCTGTTATCTAAGAAAATTAAAGCAAGTACGTAGAGATTATGTAGAAGACATAATCTCCAGAAGACTGAACCAGCACCTTATAAACAACCTGAACAAAGGTCCATAACTCTCTGCCACCAACGCAAAGAGAGGACACAAATGTAACTCAGACCAGTGCTTCACAACAGAATTGTAATGGTCATGGTGAGTTGGCCGCTCTGCACCTAAGTGGTGAGGAAAGTTAAGTGCCGGTGTGGTGGCAGCTGCTCCTCTGCAATGCCAAGTGCCGCAGAGAAGCGTTCTGCTTCCCGCTCCCGTGTGCGAGCATGCAGAGGTTGTCATCAGCTGGCAGAAGACAAGTAACCAGTCACACGCTCCAAGGACTACCAAGGTTAAACCAAAGTGTCAGAGCAGAGCGAGCATTAATCAGTGATGAAAAGATACCAAGGAAAAACTGGAATTTTGTTCTTCAGGTCCCTGTTAAGAGATTGCAAAACCTCTCGAGCTGAGGCAATTAATGCTGTTTAGGCCTAATATACTGAAGCAGTCATACGATTTAAGAGGATCATCTTGAAAACGACAGCTTTATACTGATGGCACGGACTCTTCCTGTAAGGAGCTTCACTATTTCCTTTGGTGATGCTTGAAATGAGCCAGGTTCTAGAACCACAACCCCCAGTAAAGAAGTGGCATAAAGCTGTGTAAGTATTTATGGGATATTTTTGTCACATTTTCTGCATAGATGAAGAATGGCCACCTTGGCACATACATATTCCCTTCCCTACTGGTTCCTATCTCCACTGTCATGGTTTGGCACAAGGGTCCAATTTGGGAGCACACTGAGGGACACTGGCCCAGGAGACCTCTCAGCTGTGCGCAGGCGGTTATAGGGACAGCGCAGCAGTGGCATTGCCCCTTCCTGAGACCCTCCAGAGAAGAATCCTGTTGTGAGAATGAAATCACAGCAGGTACTTGAATGTGGCCCAAGCAGAGGGGAGGACAAGCTCACTGGCAGGCCACCCTCTCCTCAAGCAGGCCTGCAGATACCACGCACGGGACACAAGCTGAAATTTTGCAGCCCCTCTCAACAGGCCCGTTCTTTACATATGAGACTGAAGAAGCAAAGCAGAGTTGATACACACTGCAGGTGACAAGGAAATAAGTTTACTTCATCCCTTTGTGGCTGTTCTTTAAAGTACATGGAAGTATATTTTGCTTCATGGTCACTCAGAATTTTAATGCTATGACATGATACGCAAACTGGTAGGCGTTTCATATTCTCTTTTGAGAAAGGGAAAAAAGTAGAAGTAACAATTCAAGAAGTTACAAGACTTTTATTCAGGGAGTAATATGCACTGGCATGGAATACCAGGAGAAGACTTGGATTATAGGTTTATCTGTCCCTTTTTATGGGTGACCTTGAAAATGCTTAGAGAAAGCTAGAGAGAAAAGCAATTACATTTTTGAAATTACACACCACTGTTCTCATTCATCTTGATAAGCACTTTTAAGGAATCCAAAAAAAGGCTAGAATATTGCTTTTATAAGAGTTATAGAGACCTTGGTTCTGCAGAGTCAGTTTTAAAATAAATTTAGATGTACAAAGATGAATTTTTATTTCCTTTGTGTTGCTAAATTGGCCACTTTTTAAAAAAACTGCAGTTCTGTACTGAGGCCTTTGACAAAAAAAAGCGTACAGGATTTTTTTTCCTTGTTCTGAAAAGATATACAGCAGATCAGTTTATGTTGCGCAGTCATCCCTACTGTGTCACAAGCATCTGCATTCATCCTTTCCTGCGCATTTATAAGCGTGATGGAAGTGTTGATAGGAAGCTGCATTTATAAAAACAGGATGTTATGCAAACAATAGGCACAAGATCTTAGTTATTCTTATTCCTGCTGGTTAAGCTCCCCTGTGTTCATTTTGGCATGATCTGTCTTCATGTCTCTTAGTCTCATTATTATCTTGCCTTACCAATTAGGTAAGGCGCTGAACGGCCTGTTATTCCAGCCTGGGAGGGCTGGAGGTCAGAAGGAGTCGTGCTTAATGTTAAGTAGTTGTGAAACGTTAAAGCCTGTAAATTCATCAGGACAGTTGGCCTAACCCACTGCAGGGCAAGGGGTGTAAGTACTTTTCTGCTTGAATTACGCATGCAGCAGCACTGGCTTTGAAATGCCAGGATCCACGCTGAGCCCTGTGAACGCTCCCCAAGTGCATAGCTCCAGCCTCAGCTCTAATAGCAGGAGCAATGGGGGTTATATTTGGAAGCTCTTGGCAGTCAGATAGAAAAAGAAACTTCAAAAATCATTCTGCCTCTTTACTGAGGACCCCCTTAGGAGTACTACTGGGAAGAAGTCTGTCGACCTGCCACAGCTAATAGTCACTCAGCAACCCGGCGTAACCACTGCTCCAGAATCAATGTGCTGCAGCTATTCAGTAGTACCACATCTGATGCTTGAAAGGATGGAAAATACGGTATGTGACAGCTGCTTATGAGTGATAGTGATAGTGAACAAAAAGCCTAATGGGTACTGGAATCTTCCCGCCCTGCGTACAGAAAAGACGAGGAAGGGAATGATGACTTTCCCTAGCATGGCTGCACTCTTCAGCAGGCACCGTCCTGCGTGCCAGATTGGCACCTCCAACAGCTTAACAGCAATTATTCACATGCCACCTCTGAAGCTGTGGTTTGCTACTCACATAATCTCTGCTATATCACATACCAGACTGCTGACTGCACATCAAGAGGCTTTTCGCTTGTTGGACAAGTGAATAAGAGACCAACAGACAGAAAACAGAAAAGGGTCAAATCTGTTAGACTAGAGTTTGTACAATGAACGCAAGAGCTTTTGTGACCAACATACACAAGGTTAAAATCTAAGCAAGGCTAGTTTATCTTTGGAAAGAAGGATTTTCTGATGCACAAAAAAATATGGCCAGGCTTTGTGGTGTGCTGTTTTAGCACTGGCATCGTTGGGAACTTGGTTATCATCTTGGCCCACTTGAAACTTAGCACCCAGCAATGTTTAAATAATTCCTGGAGTTGTGGATTATTTCCTGGAATCCCATAGTCTTCCATTTTGATTTACAGTAAGATATTTCTCTGGCAAAGGCAACTTTGCTTCTGCCTACTCTATGGCTTAGCATCTCAAACTTCTGACTCCAAATCTGAATTGATACTTATACCTTACCTTCATGAATTTCACTCTTCACTGTGTGAGCATAACTTTGGTATTTAGAGAAAAATATTCACTTGTTCTGAGAGGGAAGTACATTTGTTAACATGGCTGAAACTTTTTAAAACATGTCTCAAAACAAATGTCATAAGCTATTCATTGTAGCAAGCTCCTGTAGAAAAACCTTCAGTATAAAACAATAATATATTTCTAGCATGCAGAATGACAGAACACCTGCCCAAAAGGAAAAAAGAAGACAAGAAGAAATTTCATCAAGACATAACCTAATTATTAAAGACATTGTAAAAGCAGAGGTGACTGAATTTGGGCTAGAAAGATAAGTTTGATTGAAGGACTAGTTCAATCATTTGTCTATACAAGAAAGTGCTGCCCTGAGTTGTCAGTAGCATTCCTTGACCTATTAAAAGTCCAAAGTGAGCATTATTTTGTAGATCTCAATTGGAAAGTCTCCATTAATATTCCCACGTATGAGAACAATGAATTAATATCTATTTTTGTTAGTTATTTTTCACTCCAATATTTTCTGTCATTATGTTCAATTTTTTATACTATAAGACCTTTTCTTTATCTTGGTTTAAGATACATAAACACCCTTTCAAATGTTTATATACCACCAAGAAATATTACTAAGTCTACTTCTGTTTGTGATTTTATCTTCAAGCTAAGGGACTCAAAAGGTTAAGATTTTAATCCACTGCAAGGGATTTGCTGAATAAATATCTTGTTTGTAAGAGTTGGATTAAGACAACACACTAAACCTATTCCATCTAACTACAGCACAGTGAATCTTGTCAAGAAAATAAACTCTTCTGTTTATCCTTACTTATGCACAGATCTATGAATAACTCTTATAACCAGCTAGTGATCCTGCCTATGTTATCTTGTCTGCAAACATGCTCTGCATGCTGAAACAGCTGAAAGGAACATACAGGATTAGGAAAAAATCACAGAAACTGAAAACATATTTTAACACAACTATGGAAGAAAAAAAATCCTCTGCTCCAGGTGAAAAGCTTTATAGTCTCTCATGTCCCCTTATCGTTTCACATTGCCCAGAATTGCCCTACTTTGTCAGAGAGAAGCTATGGTGAAATGACCCAACTTGAAGAAATACCTCCCACTTTAATTTTCCTAAGAACAGATAAAACAGTATATAGGCAGCTACTTTTAAATTATTGTTTCTCAAAAAGAACACTAGCACTGGTCAGAAAAAATTGTTGTATCTGAGCAAATAAAACACAGCCCTCAAAAGGTCTGTGAACTTGTAAACCACTGCTTAAACTTTGAGTTTCAACATTTGGTTTTTAGCCCACTAGATCCCAAGCATGTTCCCATTAATGCTACCAGGATTTTGGTTGGCAACATCAGTTGGAGAAGTGGTGGGCTGCTCGTTTAAGGACAGCATCTACCGTTAGCCTGCAGAAGAACAAATGTTTAACAATATAAAGGAACATTGCACAGCAATTTAGGAAACAAATACATGACCATATTATTCTGCCTTCCTGACATACTCTCTCAATGACCCAAAATGGACTTAAGCCAGAATACTGCATTTTCTGAAATCTGCAACCTCTCAAGACTGCAATCAGCCAGCAGTTCTCCTCAAAAAGATTCTGTACCAGGATTTGGAGAGAGACGCTGTGTCACAGGACAAGCAACTTCAATCCAACTTCTCAAGCCCTACAGGCCTCTCTCTTTATCAGGTAGAATGAGCATGAAGCCCTTGATATTTACTATGATGATATTTGACTTCTCTCGCATTGTGAACATTAGCAAAACCTCTGGGTTTGTAACTGAGCTAGAAGCCTGTAGCTGTGTCACAAAACAGTTGCTAATACCATTATTTTAAAACCTGGGTTTATTACTGAGTCCGTCTGATGGGAGAGGCTAAATGCCCTTTACTGAATATTCAGTGCAGTCTGCAGCACCTCAGCCTTACCCAAGGGGTGAGAGAAGAGGTTCGGCACAGTCATGTAACCCCACCCCAGCGACATGCTCTGCTGATGTGACATATTTAGAGGCTGCAGTACCTTGAAAAATCTCATAAGTAAATAATGGTATAAAGATTCATTTATCCTACTTTGTGAATGAGTATATCATAAACATTTCTTGAAGACCTTTACCTTTCTGCAAATTAACTGGCCCCTCCAGAGTCCAGACTGACCAGGGAGGGGACAGAAAGGAGATGCTGACCTTCCTTCAGAGATCTAACGGGGTGAAAGCAGCTAGGAAATTGCACTTCTGGCTATTGCTGCCTGAACTCTTTGAGCAGAGAAACTTAATAAGCTGTGCTGATGTTACAGATATACAGCAGGCTCCAGGGAAGCCTGTCCCTCCACACGGGAAGCAACCACGGCCTGCGACCCTGCGTTTCGTAGAAGAACTTACTGCCGCACACAAAGAAAGAGGTGCATCATCTAAGGCTTAGACTCAGCAAAACCTCATCAAAGCTGGAGTGATCCTGTACTTTGCTATCTTGGGACTGTACTTTTGTCCCACTCAACATCTCCTGACAGGAGGGGTTGTAAGATGATGCCCTGCCTCCTCAAGGGTAACAAGAACTTACAAGCAAGAGGAAAAATGCTTACTTGCAGGTCACCCAAAATTATCTGACTTGTTTGCCATTTGGTGGGGGAGGGGGGTGGTGCCAGAAAGGAAAAATTTTCTCAACAGCAACATGTTCAGGGGATGTATGCCTATTTCAATAAATCTCATGATCCCTGTGGAAAGGTGTCTGCTTTTCTGCCCACTGGTTTCCAGGCTTCAAGTTCTTAGACCCCAGGTTTTTAGCTTTTCTAGGAAAAACAGCCTCTGCTCTTAACTAGTTGGGCCCCCAACAATATTACATGATATTACCCTAGGAACGAATCAGTAAATGCTAACTCACCTTCCAGGCAAAAGAAGATGAGGTGTTTCCTTCATAGAAACAGGCCTCAACTACAACTCATAGGCAAGAGTGTCTATTTCCTTAGGTACGTTCATGTTTCTATGACGGAAGTTTTTTATTCTTGAGTACTCTGCATGTAAGGAGTCAGAAAAACAGATGCATCCAGCCTGCTGTGGTCACATATGGTTAGGTAGTTTAAGAACAGAAATGCAGGCCAAGGTCCTTCACTCGTGTTTTGAATGCTGCTACTGGCACTTCTGATGAAAACAGTCAGCTCTATATCAAGGCCGTACCACAGGGAAGAAAGTCTGGCATAGTCTATCCTTAAAATCCCCTGGTACTAGTTCCACTTCATGATGCAACGCAGTTAATGTAGCATGGGACATACCACGGATCAGACTCCTGTATGTATTTTTTTTGCCTTTGGCAATTGGCAAAGTATTGATGTTGCTGCACCATTATATCTTCCAAAATACTATTTTTACCAGAAAGGAATACAGTGTTGAAATACATCAGATTACAATCATCGTTTAAAACCTACTACAAACTCCGCAGGACTAACAGTGGAAAGAAATTTAATAACATCAATACAAATGAATATCTTAACAGCACTGTTAAATTACAAGATTTAAAATCCAGTCTTTTCATGCTTAACTTTCTACTGTAGAAAAAGTGGCAAAGGGGCAAAAAATGCCATGGCCTTGATTTTCTGAGCTCTAAGAAAATTATTCCACTTTCTACCTTTATTGGAGAAACCTGTGCATTCATATACGCAGCCTCAGAATCAGATGCATATGCAGTGTTTGTTTAATAACTGTTACAGCGTTTGGAAGAGTTAAATTCTTTTCCAATTAGGGTATTTCCCATTTAACTTCTTTAGGCTAAGTTATTTCCCAGGAAATTATCTCAGAAAAGCTGTTGTCCTAATATTTCCTCCCCCAGTCTTCTGCTTTACACCATTACATGCTGCATGCATACATACACACACATACATATATATATGCTTCATTTCAATAGTGTTTTTCTTCTCTAGTACTTGGCAGAATGTGGTCTAACTCCCCTCTTGTTATTTAGTTTTATAGTGTAGTATTTTGACTGAAAAGAAACTACATTTTTTATACAAACAACAGTGAGATAAGATCATGATTTAACAGCAACTGAATGACTAATACCTCTAATTCCAGAAATGGGCATAAGAAAGAAAATTTAATCCATACCCAAGGTGTGTGAAATACTAAATCTAAACTGAAATTTAACCACAGAATTTGGATAGCAAATGTACTAGTCTGGACAAGGGGAGTATGAGCCCTCCTGTGATGGCTTACTAATTTTGACCTGGAGAGTAAATTTTAGGAAGAAAAGGATAACCCATTATGTACACGAAAAGGATAACCTATTATGTACACTCGCGCAGCCTGCAGTCTCTCCTCTGGACCTCTGAGATTCCATAATAAGACCTAAAACATATCTTTATTTTATGTCTCTCTCTTCCCTAAGAGGTGAACTGAGAATGTCTTGATTAACAACAGCACTGATAAATCTTATCTTTTCCTTAGAGTTCATTTTCTAATACATATAAGATTAAATGTTTACGTTCCTGAATACAACTTTGATAGTACATGAGAATGGTTTCCTGCTGCAAATTGAACATTAATGAGACCCAGCAGAACAGTTGCATGTAGAATGATTAAAAACAAGGACAGAAAGGCAAAGATCAATCACATGATCTTCAAAGACAGACAGAAGAAGACAGGAGCTAGAGAGAGAATTTAATGCTGCTAGTACTCTCTGATAATTTGGTCAGTTTTTCTTCATACACAAAGAAATATTAGAGGTCCAAGAAAGTCATCTGGAAATATCATATATTTCATTTACCACACTTATTTTGATACAAAACCTCAGGCCATAACTGAAGCACAAACTGACAGAAGTTTGGCTCTAATGAAAAAGTTTTGGAAACAGATACATAACTGCTACTCATCGCACATAAACACTGCACAACGCCAAATGTACATGGTACGATTTTTGTCTCAAGCACACCACTGCATTTTACATATTGCCAAATTTTGACTATTTAATCACAAAATTAACTACAAAACAAGATCCACAGATGGGGTTTTTTTCACCATTCAGTGTCCAGAAACAATTCCAGTGAACATAATTTTGTAAAATTAAGCTAAACTTCCTATGTAAAATGCTGATTTGGAAAAGAGGATATAGAAGAGATTCTCGCAATAGAAAAACATGTAAGTTGTCTCCTGTAGAGCATGGACTTTAAAAATCCAAAAGATGAATCTAGGGTTTTCTTCTTGTTTTCTCTTCAAATTCAAAAGAATCCAGCTGAGAAGTCCATGGAAAGTTGGAATTACACCTGTGAGAAAATATTTCAGATGTGATTCTGCACACCTTAATAATATACACGGTCAGAAAGTTTCAGCCTTTCTAAATGTGTAGAGAACTATTTTCTCTAATAGGTATGGAAATGAAAAAAAGTGAACTCTAGATTTTTCTAATTCCACATTTGCACCTAAATTTTGAGTTTTTTCCTATGAAGATAAAGAACGGAGATTGCACCTCTCACCATTTCTCCTCCCTAGCCAAACATATTTTGCCATTAGACTTCCTTAGAACCCCATTCAGAGCAAAATTGTTTTAACAATTTTTTTTAGAATTTATAAGTAAAACAAAACAAAAGCCCACAGTTCTTGTTGCTAATAAGGGCAGTAGCCTCATTCTGCCTTAGATTTTCCATAAAGCACTGCATGATACTAAATAAGTTTTTTAAGTGTTGCCTTTGCATTATACAGTCGAAGGTATGCAGATTTTTCTGGTAACCAAGCATATTTTATTATTTACGCTTTATTTCTATTATACAATGAAAAAGAATGTGTGACCAGCAGAACTAGCAAAAAGGACAATAAAATGATCATTTGGTATGCAAGTTGAGACATTCCAGTCAGTTAATTTGCTTTTCTACAGGAAGCGTAACTATCTGAATTTCCATAATGTAAAACCATTTACTCTTCCACTGAGTAGGAATTTCTGAACAAAATATCCCTGTGGCATGGTTTAAGGACAATTACTACAGTAAAACAGTCATTTTCATAATATATGTGAAAAAAACATATAAATGTAAATATGAAACACCACTATTTCTCTGATCAGCAGTAGTAAAAGCAGAAAAGGGTGAGTTCAGCAAATAGACTCAGGAAGTTTCTGCAATTCTTTGTCAGGATTTTTCATTGTCTGGTCAGAAACATCAGCCACTTCTCTAGTAATTTATAAGTAAAGATGTAAAGAAGTGAACACTGCTTAGTATTCACTGATGCTTCTATAAGTAAAATTATAGCACGGATTTATTTATAAAACTAAGAACACATTCACTCAGGATATGTGTTCATTTTATTCCCTCAAATAATTTCACAGGATCAGGAGTCTCTTCTAATAAAAAACCTACCACTCTTAAAAAATGGGGAAAAAAGTTATACTCGTGATGAAACACACACAGAGTTCATAAAGATGAATCACTACATATGCTGGTTATTAATGTCTCAATTTAAAACAATATAATTCCTGAAAGTTGTGTATCATAAATCATTTGTTTCATTTGAGCAGTATTTATATGGGTTCATCAGTATTACCAGAAGAAAACAAACACATTTTAATATGTGAACCTAAAACTTAAATGTAAGCATGCACTACTCAAAAACTAGAATCATAGCTAACAGCGATATAAATGTTAATATATTTCTAATCCTGTAGAGGGCTATTTTCTCTAATAGTTACGGAAATGGAAATGAAGTGATGTCTAAAATGAACATACTGTATTTTTCTTCTTCAAAGACCAAGAATTTAAAATGAATAGCTTTGGATAAGTTGTCCAACATATTTTGGGCAATACATATTTGGGACATAAAAAAATAAGCAACCTAAACAGAATACAATAATACATTGGAGAAGACCTTATACAATCAAAATATGAGAGACTTGTTGAGAATTACAGAAGTAGGATTCATTCCCTTGGACCACAAATTTGGGAATATACGTGTTCTGATCTTTCATACATGTATACATATGTATTACACTTCTCCGGTATTCAGCATGTCTGCATTGACAAGTAATCCACCTGGCATTGACAAAAGAGCTATGGAGAAGTCTTTTAGAGTGATATCCTAAATCTCTGGCTTCAGGATAGAGAGGATTTTCCCTCATCTTTCCCATCTATCATGAAAATTTTATGTTTCTGTGGACAGAGATGCTACAAATACAACTTAATCTATTTCACATGTTAATATCTGTCTACATATGCCCATGCCTTAAATTTGGGAATTTTTTTCTTTATATGTATAACTCTTTCTTAGCTCCCAAAATTCTACTGCTTTTGTCTGCATGAGTGGACCCAAGACATATTTGGTACCTAAACTGAAGGTCAATTTCAATCAAAATACTGGAGGAACAGGAATGGAATCACAGAGCTGGAAAAAAAAGAAAAGTTAAATGCATTATAAAAATATCATTTGCTGCCTAAAGATTTATTGAACAGATTGCTGAATAATTTATGCTCTCCCATAGGTACATATACATGCTTTAAATAGTATACCTAATGAGTATACTCAGTTATAAAATGTCCATTTTGTCAAAATTTCTAACTTCCTGAAAAAAAACCCACAACATTTTACTCTTGGAACATTTTTTCTGGTAATGGGTTTACGTGGCAAGGTTTTGGTAGCGGAGAGGCCACAGGGGTGGCTTCTTTAAAAGTTGCTAGAAGCTTCCCCTGTGTTCGATACAGCCAATGCCAGCCGGCTTTAACAACAGACCCACTGTTTGCCAAGGCCGAGCCCATCAGCGATGATGGTATGCGCCTCTGTGATAACATATTTGAGAAGGAAAAGTACTGGGGCGCAGAAGCCGCAGCTGGAGAGGAGTGAGAACATGTAAGAGAAACAGCTCCACAGACCCCAGGTCAGTGCAGAAGGAGGGGGAGGAGGTGCTCCAGGCGCCGGAGCAGAGATTCCCCTGCGGCCCGTGGTGAA
>JAVKLA010000047.1:13733498-13746413 GCA_034782735.1 Sagittarius serpentarius | reverse complement strand
GGTAATAAATTAAGTTCATTTTTCCCCAAATTGAGTCTGTTTTGCCCGTGACAGTAATTGGTTAAGTGATCTCTCCCCGTCCTTATCTCGACCCACAAGTCTTTCGTTATATTCTCCCTCTCCTGTTTAATCACGGAGGGGGAGTGAGAGAGCAGCTTTGGTGGGTACCTGGCGTCATTCATTAAAAATATTACATAAAGGATATGTGGCATTGTACTGATATAAGGTAGGCCACAGTAAAAAGTTTCATGTTTTCACTCAGAGAACATGAAGTGCGGGTATCTGAACAGCCTCATAATTCTTGCACCTGTCAGAGTCACATAGTGCCCTCCTTTGCCTCTTCCAGTTCTCCTGACACTTGTTTCTAGTCTGTGTTGTCTGAAAAAGTCCTGGAGTGTTCTTCCAGAAAGTCTGAAGATGCAGTCCAGCTTGAGAGAAGCCTGAAGACCTTCCCCTGAAGATCATTCGTATCGTGAGGAAAGCGAACCTTTCCCCAAAGGAAAGCTGCAGATTGGAAAAAGAAGTCATGTATGAAATGAGGACTTAAAAAAAAATCACATTTGTGAAGAGATCTGTTATCGGAACAGCACTGCATTTTATCTGTGGCCTTCACTCAGAACATCTCCGCAGCGTACCTTCCATCCATGGCAGTGCTTCAGCAGAGTTTCATGTTGTCCTGACCCAGTTTCGTGTTGTCCTGACCCAGCAGCCTGCACCTTCCCGAGCCAGCAGTGGTGAATGGAGTCCCAATATCTGTGTTCCATTTGTGTGCAAATACTTGAAAGACACAAATAAATTCCACTGCTTATTTATGAAACACTTTGAAGCTGTGGCAGTGGACAGGTATTGATGCACAACCAGGGACTTACTAGTTTGAACTGAGGTTCCAGTGCCAACTGTAAGCCACCATTTGT
Source organism: Sagittarius serpentarius (assembly GCA_034782735.1). Taxonomy (NCBI): domain Eukaryota; kingdom Metazoa; phylum Chordata; class Aves; order Accipitriformes; family Sagittariidae; genus Sagittarius; species Sagittarius serpentarius. The sequence goes on along the minus strand of JAVKLA010000047.1, from coordinate 13,745,499 downwards.
AGCAAAACTGAGACGCTCACTGAAGGCAATGACTTGAGGGCATCTCACTCTGAACTTGAAAACATACCACAATGCTCTTGTTACTGGCAATCTGAAATACTCTCTTAAAATTTGTTTTCCTAGGCTCACAATCTGCTTTCTAGTGTTGGAAAGTTGGGGGAGCGGGGGGAGAACCAAGATTCATTACTGAGAAACAAAGCATCAACATCTCTTTCCTGCTGTCACTGCTGTTCATTTTTCCTACCTATTTTGCTTAATCTTAGATGGCATTACATTGGAATTTATTTAAAAGTCAGGTCTCATATTACTTTTCAGTATCTGTCCTTTGCCCTGTACCAGCACAGCATAAGGAAATAAGGTGCTTTGCTTGCTGGGCTGCATTTTCGTGAGTGGAAAGAGGAAGTGAGAGTGTGTATTAGGAACAGTGCAAAACTGAGCAGATCCGGTGACGCCATAGCTTCTACCTTTGCATCTGCCTGTATGCTGAAAGTGTGACCATAGACCCTAACAGGTATTCGAAGTAGGATTAAAATAAGATGGCAAAAGTCACTGTTCCTTGCCAGCCACCCCATATTCGCCACCTCAGATGCAAAGACTTTTTTGCATAAGCCATCAGCAGCCGCAGTCATAGCCTTGGTAATATTAATATAAATGCTGAGGTGACATCTGTGAGGTTTTAGGAAAAAAATGAGATTTCTCTGCCTCAAGAACAGAAACATCTGTCAGGCAATTGGAGAAGATACTGGGCCTGTACATCTTCAGCTTTCTTGTTGTTACCAACTCCTGGTTGTTTATCCAGTTCCTGTGCTTCAAATTTTATCCCAGAATGGAAATGCAAGAACACTCTGTCTGCAAAAATGGATCAGTTGGTGCCATTTCACAAATACTCTCATCCAAAAGAGTCCTCTTATATGAGTAAACTCTAGACATCTATTTTGAACATAAACTTAGTATGATCAAACTCAACCATCCAGTCCTGACCTTCTCTTTCATGAGTTTTAGTTACTCTTCTAGATATTACTGTTTAGAGACTTTCCGTGATTTATAGCACATTACTCTGCACTTTCCTTAGTTTCCAAAGCCAGGTCCTAAATAAAGACCAAAAAACACTTCAAACAACTTAATCCTTCCTAGAAAAGGCTGTTAGCATTCAAAGATGACATTACATCAAAAGCAAAGGTTAAACTCCAGAATGCATTCTTTGAATGAAGTAACAAAAGCTCTGTTATATCCTTTGATCACTTGAGCTCACCTGTAGGAAATGTTACACCTTTTTATTAAACTGTTGAATTGTCTTTGCTGTACAAGCTGGAGACATTCTTGACAGGCTTAAAGTCGTTAACACCTCTGAGGAATGCTCAGCAGAGCCTATAATACTCTCTCGTGTCTATGCATGTTCGTACAGCAACTCTACAGTTTCCTAACATCCCAGGCACTCTTTCCTCTTGATCTTTGTGTAACAAATTTATTGAAATGAGTGAAATAATAGCATATTGGCAAAATTCTCCATGACACAGATGTGCACAGTAAAATATTTGATGGTTACAAATAAAACCCCCTAGCACTAAATTAGCAAATTTATTGAATTACCACAACACATTTGTAAAATAAATCACCAGTTAATTACTGTAAAAAAAAAACCACCACAACTTTGCATTTTTTATTGGTGTCTGGCCAGTACATTTACCACTGCCCATTACCAGCTGCTGTATACACAGTCAATCCATCTTCCATTCACATAACATACATTCATATTCTCACACAAAGAGACACACACACACATTCCATGCATTTTCTCATTCTCTCTAGAAATATCTGCTTATATATATGTGTATATGCATGCAAGTATGGCTTATTAAAATAAGATTAAAGATCAACTCTGTATCTTTGGTTTCTCTTCTTTTAAAGATGTTGTTATACATTTATTTTGCTTTAGAAGTATAGCCAACTATAAACATGCCTTCTTTTATAAATAAATAAATAAGTTTATAAAGATTTTCTGGCAATCCAGACTGCTATTTAGTTCTAATATCTTCAGCAATGAACAGCTGAAAGCTATTTTCCCCCAGCCTCTGTGGATCCTTTGTTTCCTTTCATTCTTTCAGTTCTTTTGCAAAGCTCATCTATTCATGCTTAAACAATATTTTTATAAAGACTAGCATTCTTACATGGATGCACTCTCTCAGACACACAGAGAACTAGGAGTTGATTCTCCTTTTCTTCTCAAATTTTGCTCTATATACATTATCTCTTACATGTCACAAAGCTTTTGAATGTTTCTTACACAGTTTACACTTCAGGTTCTGAGACATCTTCTGCTGAATAAGCACTCATATACAGGAAAGCTTACTGCCAGGCCATCACTACATACACTTATAAAAAGAATTCTTACATAGCAACAAATGCTATGAGACAGCTAAGAAACACAGCACAACCAACTACCAAATATAAATGATGGTAGATTTAAAAAGAATATGTATCCTTTTAAAAAGGAAAGGTATATGCTCTCTGTGTTGTAGCCAAAGCCCCCCACACAAGCTAATGTAATCACCAAAAACTAAGTTGCCATCCTTCTTTCATACTTGACCTATGATTTTCTTAGAGAACTTTTGACTTACTCATGCTTCTATTCTTGGCCTATTTAGAGATAACTATTCAGTGGAGGTTTACAGTGAGCTTCTGGATCTTAATCCTGTTGTCTCAATTAGTCTCTCTAATGATTACACAGTTTGATTGCCTCAGAGGGAGGTGGAGAAGAATGGGGTAGAGGGAAGGGAGCAGTTTGTATAGTCCCCATTAGCTTCTGATTACAGGGAAAACAAGATAGTGTCATGTTGGCTCAGTTCAGTGGGGAGGAAGGCAACGTGCCTTAGAATAATTCTGTACAATCAAGAGATTAGAAGGATTAAATGTAACCAAACCTTTCCTAAAACAGAAGGATGAACAATATGTTTTTAAATGGTAAACACTGGCTAATTTGTTGACTCATTTGTGAGATAGTCTACTAACACAGTGAGAAGACTGGTAAGAATCAAGCAGCCGCCTATACCTGTTTCTCTGCTGAATCATGTGGAATGGATTTAAGATTGCTGTGCCTATCTGACTTTGTCCACTGAAGATTTATCTCTCTGTCCCAACCCTGACTCAACTGGGTAATAAAAACTGAGTATTTTCTAAAACGATGAATTTTTCTGTACCTGTGGGTAACCAGAATGAATGAGTAAAAGCTACCTCACTTGGAAGAATTTTTCATCAGCACGTTCTTCTTAGGTTTTGAGTGATTTAGAATTTTTCTTTTTCATAAAATTTGAAAATGGCTTTCATAACAATTCAGCCAGAAAAAAAATCAACCATGAATTTCTTTGCCAATTTCCTTTGAAAAATTATACAATGCAAAAATGAGCTTACTAGCCTTTTCATTTTTCTATTTTTGATCCCTTCTTAAGTTAGCAATTAATATTTTCCTTATTTCATAGCTCATTATTTGCAGTGTCATAGGGAAATTCTCCTACCTCAAATGTCTTCAGTTTCTGGAGAATAATTTCATCTTTTCTGTAATCACGCTGCTGCCTGCTGCAGAAAGCAAGCTTCACTCTGCCCAGAGAAGCCCTTTTCAGTCCCCACAAGGAGTCTACTACTAGAAATAATATTCACACCAGTGAAAAAACAGAAACATATCGAGTACTATCCTCCTCTAAAAGCTCAGGGAAGGTGGTGGCTTAAACTGAGAACAGCAGCTCCTCTGACTGGAGAAAACATGTCCCTTCCTTATCAAGCACTTCAGTCTATGCTGCTTACTCACTTTTAAAAGTCATTTATCCCCACTAGTGTCAGCCTGCTCTTCCCTTCCAGTCACAGCATTCAGCAGAGATAGCTAACTGCAGTGAAGTATGCAAGGTACATGATTCAAAAGGATATGGAAAGCAGTTGGAATTCCCTCCTATATGTGCAGAAACACCAGAAGACTGGCGGACCTGTGGCCTGTCAGTTGTTATTCTCACCACATTAAAATAAAGATGTTCAATAAGACTTTATAAGGAGTTTACGTAAGTGGCGTAAGACTATGTATCAGAAAACAGTAAGACAGTATCTGTAAGGAGAGAGAATCACTTTTATGAGGTCAGCCAGTGTAGCTAGTAAATACAAACAAATTTCTGAAGCCCTTCATCAGATGAAATACAGGAGCTCTTGGTTTCCAAACAGAATCATAGAATCATAGAATCATAGAATGGCTTGGGCTGGAAGGGACCATCAAGTCCATGTTTCCAACCAAGTCAAAGATCTAAAACTGAAGGTAACAGCATACGAAAACTGAAAGTTTACAGGTCATGTAGACACTTGGGCTGACACTCACAAGAAACTCAGACACAGACTGGAAAAAACTTTGAACTGCTCTTGTCTTCAGATACTTGGCCTTCAGTCATCAGGATGAGTCTCAGATTAGCATTCCCAGATTAGTTTACTTCATAAGCACTATGCGTATTATAGAATCATAGAATGGCTTGGGTTGGAATGGACCTTTAAAGGTCATCCAGTCAGCCCCCCTGCAATAAACAGGGACATCTTCAACTAGATCAGGTTGCTCAGAGCCCCGTCCAGCCTGGCCTTGAAAGTTTCGAGGGACGGAGCATCTACAACCTCTTTGGGCAACCTGTTCACCACCCTCATCGTATAGAACACGCACCCTTCTTGCTGGGAGCTCAGCCTCATTTGGAAAAGTAAATGTATAGGCAGCAGCTGAATTAAGGATCTGAAAGATCAGGTTAACATGCATGTTTTAACAAAAGGAAAATGGTGTTTTCCAGAAAGTCACCCAAAAGTTGGATTGTTTTCCACATCATTTGTTCAGCAACCTTAGTAATCAGTAAAGGAGTTAAAGGATTCTTTTGACACATTATTCATCACAAGCAGAAACTAGAAAGTCATAACACTAAAAAAAAAAGTTTGTTGCCCTAGGCATGTTTTAGCTTACTGTCAGCTCAGCCTGTTCTAGTGTTTCACTTGTAATAGCTCCCTTGGTGTACTTATGACTAGTAACAATAAAATATTAACAAAATAGTTTTGCTTGGTGGTGACTCTAGAGATAGGAATGAAAGCTGTTGTTGCGTCCTTTGCTTTGTTTAAAGTCTGACAACTGCTTTTGCTCCCTTTACCACTGTATCATTTTGGTGCCAAAAGGATCAGTGACAGCAGTAGCACCATATTCCTCACTGTTGCAAGAATAAAGAGGCCGGTATGCTCTCCTCACCTGAGAGGGAATTTGCTTTCCTGTAGCGTCTCTTCCTCCTCAACCTGAACTCCTCAACACCCTCCAGCTTCCCCCAGCTTTTCCAGCTTCCTCCCTGATGCTAGAAGACACGGTGATACTTTTCCTCCTCAAGCTGCCTGTGTTGAGCTCCCTTTCGTCTCTTCCAGCTCCGTCTGCTCTCGTTCTTCCTCCAGCCGCAGCCCTCATAGCTGCTACGATTCACAGAGCCTCCGGAGCAATCCTTTCTTCAAAAGCCACCCCTCTCCCCCTCTGTACTGCAGCAACGAACGTGAAAGCTTTGCCACTTCTCAGAAGGCACTCCCATAAAATGACCCCAAAATGTCTGACAGATTACATTTGAAATTTTTAAAAATATAGTTTTATTTGACTGGAATTACTGCTTGCTTATAATCACGCCTACAGGCCCCAGGTGAGGCTGGGCACCATCTCTACCCATAGTAACAAACAGCCCTCAATGCAGAGTTTGCAGTATAAGCTTAATCAAACCAAAGATAAGGGAAGCAGATACTATAATTCTTATCATCTCATTTCACTCCAAGGTACAGCTGAGTTTATTCAAAATCTTCTGCAACTGCCGCAAAAGCGTTCAGGCAGTACTACAAGCTTGGTGCTGTGTATAGCAAAATGAGTTTGTATCATTTTCACTTTTTTTTGCAAAAGCTTCATGTGGTTCTACTGCTTACAGCGTTATAGTCTATTTGTTTCAGCACTAGTGCCTTATGAGCCAACAAGGGATCTGTTAAAAGGTTCTCGAACATTTCATTCAAACCAAGTTCCCTGGTAAAGTTAAGTTTAATTTCTTTAAGTAAACTAAAGCCTATGTTTTTAATCCCTTGGGTGGTGTCCAATGAATGTGCAATTTTATGGGCAAGATAGAATGGATTCTTAGAATGAGAACAAAGAAAATTAAAAAGAAAAAAAATATAAACTTGAAAAAGTCAGGCACTAACCATCAGCTAATACTGAGGTTGACTTTTACATGTTCTGTGTAATTTGTAGCCTGTCATTCAAACCAAATGATGCTTTAAAATCTCTTTTGTAAACAGTGTGACAAGATTAGGAAAGATTTGTGATCACAGAGAGATCCCTGTTCGTCCTAATGCTGTGGTCCTCACTTCTTCAAGGTTTTTTAATTTCTGTAGTTTATCCTCACAGACTTCTGTATTCTGGTGCTTTTTTAATGCTAACACCAGTTAACTCCAGATTGCAATATCCCTTGGCATTGCAGTGGCGATATGATTCACAGTACCACTGGCAGGTTATCTCAGGATAATTGTATAATTAACTTACTGTGTAATTACCATTGTCTCCAGCAACTTGTTATATGATTCCCACCTTGTTACCACAAAGTAGCACATGTTGGTTTTGACACAGTCAGACCATGTGGTGTTTGAAGGCTTGTGAACTTTATGATGTCTGGAGGGCTTGCAAGGCAGTTTAGCATGGCTGGGAGACTGAAGTGGGTGCTGAGTCAATTTGAGGGGGACCACCATACTTAAATGGATAACGGCAATCTCTCTAACCTCCAAAACAGTATTTCTGTGAATAGATTATACATTCTCAAAAATAAACAATGTCTAGATACATGGAATCTTCTATGATTTAGGAAAATTTCAACACATCTAGATGCGCTAAGCACTGCATATGTCACAGCATGCTGTGTGTTGAATTTTTCTAGGTGTTTCTTTTCTATATACCACAGTCTCCATACTTTTCCACACTGTCTGTTCTTTTCTCCTGTTTTCAACCCACTTATTTTTTCTTAAGATTTCTACTCCATTTCTCTAGCCATTCTGTTTCATTCACTCATTGAGAAGGATTTTCAAGCCAATTCAAGAAGAGGCAAACATGGTCTTCTCATCCCACACTCTTCTACAGAAACTAGGAGAAAAAAAAGCATCCTCAGAGCTTCACTACAAACATGGCACCTTTTAAACATCGATTGTTATCAGTGAGATCAGTGTTTTCACTTTTCTTGCGCACAGATCGATTGCTCAATTTTGTTCCAGCTCTGCTCAGTTTTGCTAAATACTGAAAGGAAACAGGAACTCCTTTCAGTTCAAACTGACAAGTTTTCCCAACATCCCTGGATCATACAAGCATTTAATTGCCTATAACCAGACCAAACTTTGACATAAACGTGGATTATGTCTGCGGATCAGTAGCAGAAGCAGAGGTAGGACAGTTCTACTGGGTGATCTGGGAGTTAATCAACTTTGGGTTTTATGCCAGTATGTGACACGCTCTTTGCTTCAATTTCTTAGGCTGAGGGCCAGGGACACTCTTCTAAACCAGCCGTTTGAACTTCCCTGAGAATGCTGAACAAACTGCAATGGATATGACCACATTATTGTTATATATAAATAGTTAGAATTGAATCTGGATTCAGATGAGACTGAAAACACTTTTTCTACTGAAGACTTCTCCAGCGAGACAGGCCAGAAGGGTGATGTTCACTATTGTTTAAATATCTGCCAAACTGCAGCTTTAATATTAATGGCTTATTCAGGTCATGCCATTTCTTAAAGTGGCTTTTTTTTGTACCATCCTCTATGATATTTATGCTAATGGCCAAATACTTTCAGTGAACCTAATTTCCAGCTTCAGTGAAGTAACTTCTACACATCTAATTTAAAAAATAGAACACTTAATTTAAACAGAATATACATAAAAGGTTTTTTTCTCTTTTGCCTTATACTGCTATTGTTGAGCCAGAATCAGATATGAAATCTAAGCTTGTTACTGGGAAAAAAATCCATTCACATTCAAAGTTTAATGTTACTCAGCTTTCCATACAATCACCACAATAACACTTTATCTGCCTATTATGAGCGTCCTTGACAGAATGTTCGCGGAGCTAATGATTTACAGAAAAAATCAGAAATGAGGGTGAGAGGATATGTATATGTGTGTGTGTGTATATATATATACACTTGGAGTTGATTGTTTTTCTGCTCTGGACATTTGCAACTTCTGACTGAAGCCATAAGAAGTTAATATAAGCTAAGCAGGCAAATCAGGGCTTCTGGATTCAGTTATGTTTTTAAATCCTTACAATTACATAAATTGTTTTGAAATTCTTAAAATTGCAACCATTGTTGCATACTGATTCACCACCTGCATTAAAGAAAATATTGTTGTCAAATATAATCCTGCTGTTTATGGTGAAATCATATACCCAGGCAACAAAACTTTCAGAAAGTTATGACTCCATTTAACTGTTTATAGCTGCTGCCCTAATACACATTCTGGTACAACTTCTTTTTTAACCTCTTAATGAAACCTAATACTGCAGATCGGAGTCTAGCTCCTTAAAACTGCAGCTTACAGGATACCTTTGCGGTGCATTAGTCTTTTAACCCCTTGAGGCATACTGAACATCAATTACACAGTGCTGCTGCCCAGAGGTGAGATATGTGAGCTGGAGCTGAAGACAGACTACAGCAGCGGCATCTCACATACAGATCATGAACAATCCATCTTCTTCAGGGTGTGGGGGCAGAACAACTTCAGAAAGCCATCAGCGCGTAATACAGTGTGTGAGTGCGTTTGCGGCTAAAACTAACTTGTCGCACAAGGAAGAGCTCGCAAATCATCCTGACCTCCCTGACCCCGCGCAATCTGCTGCTGAGGAGCACAGGCTATTAAAGAGCCTCGCAAGGTCCACACAAAAGCAGCAAAAAGGGGCTCTTATAACTGCCCTGGATTTCTCAGAGCATCAGCTTAGCGGGAGGATGGAAGGTAAATAATACCACCAAAATTGAGAGTTATCGTTGGTATTGCTTAAAGACAAGACAGGTCCACTCTCAGAAGGAAAAAAAGGGGAAAATCAGCTCAAAAACATATGAGCTCTCTGCTATTGAGATTTCCCAGCAGCTGCAAATATTAAAACGTGAGCTTTTCCTACATAATAAGGCTCCTGTTTAAACTGCAATAACTGTATACCTCCTCTATATGTTCTGCCAGATGCTGTTTGTTCTTAAGGTGTTTACAGATTTAGATAGTAAGAGTCTTATTGTTTTAGGTGGTAGAAATCTAAAACAAACAGAGTGGTTCTTATGAACTGCAGCTTGCTTAAGGATAGATAGAACTGGTACCATCACCTTTAAGGTCATCCAGTACTTCCTGTTATAGGGCTAGCTGCTTAGGTCATGAATATATCTATACCTTTCACGAGCAACTACCAGCAATTTCATCAAGACTTGCCTTTATGCTATGACATGCCATCTCTTCAAAAACTCAGCAAAGCAGCCAGTTCAAGAAAACCTCTAAAACACTGTATAAAGGATGCATTGACTCAATAAGGATAACAATATACTGAATAAGGGATGTGTTAGAGTATGATAGAGGCATTTCCCAAAGATTTTCACTGAGGCATCCTGAGGCTGAAGAAAGGGAATGAGTAGCCAGGAACCAACACCGGTATCAGGCTCCAGAACTAAGGGTTTATTATCTGGTTTGTATTGCTCCTCTGTTTCTATTGGATAGAATAACATGGAAGTAAAGGAAGTCTGCACCCGTCTGTGTTCAATATTTTACATATCTTGATACCTATTGCACAGCTAAAGAACTATCAAAATCAGTGCACATTACTGGATGATTTCTTTCTTCAGAAAATAATGGGTACATCTCTTCTTGTTGCAATTTTTTGTTGAGGTTGGTATTTACTAACTGCTCAAATCCTTCTGTGATCAGGCTTACTCTAAACTCCTTAGAAATTCTTGGTTTATCTGACATTGCTATCGTGTGTGTTTCAACAACGTTTCCCATTTTAGAGATATCCTCTGATATAAGTAATGCTCTATGCTGGCTGAATGTGTAAAGGCATAAATATTTCTCCAGTTATCAGATAGAAAAGCCACTACTGTAAAAGTCCATTATCTCCTTCTGTTTGTTTGCCACAAGTCTGACTATTGTCTGTGGCAGCCTTAAGTCAGACAAGGTGTCTGCTCCGGCTCACGGTCATCAGCACCCTTCACAGGAGGCAGAGTTTTTCAGAAAGCAAAGCAGGGTCCATTGGTTTGTGGGCCTGGCCAAAGTTTCTCAGTAGCACAGGCAAAATTGAATTTGTCATCTTTAAGATAAGGAACAAGTAACTTTGTTTTCATGCACAGGGTGGTAAAATTCATGTTTCGTTGCAGCAAAGCAGGTGCCATCTTCTACTCATGCTCAGTTTTTGCTTAAAGCTGTCCGCAGTTATCTCTATTTGCCTACCATTTCTGCTCTTGCCTTCATTTGCAGCCTATCAGTATTTCAAGTACTTGAACAAAGGCATGAAATATTTAGGCATTTGTTTCAACTGTATAACCAAAGAATTAAATGCAGTAAATAAACACTCACTTTCGTAAAGCTCAAACGTTACATGGATTATAGCTAAGCATTACATAGATCATAGCTCTTCCTAGATTCAGTACGTTGCAGCTGCAGAAGCTTGCTGTGCTTGTAAAATAAAGTTATACAATCACAGCTGTTATTCAAGGAGGAGAAAGACTAGATTGAACTTGGATGTTTTGCACACACGTAAACAGATTTGTACCTGGCAGCAGCAGTGCTGGCCCTGCTGAAGTTTGTGGTGTCACTGATTTTAGTAGGGCCAGGGTCTCATTCCCTCTTTTTTAGAAAATAGTTGGAGGGATTGGCAGCATCTTTCACTAATGGAGCAGTAAGGGAGACCCTTGGCTCCATTAGATCTTTCACTTCTAGATAGATAAAGCTAATCTAAAATAGGCTCCCTCTATAGTTAATGGATGCAGATAGACATCTCCAGAGGGTGTTTCATCCCACCTAGTTTTGATGTATACCAAGGAAGAAATGCCCTCAGGAGATGCATGTTTTTCTGTGCTGGTTGTAGAGAATAGAAATGACTAGTGTGTTTAGACGTCTAGCTTTCAGATAGCTAACTTAACATTAAACAAATACCGCTCTGAATAGATATTTAGAGGTAGATATTTTATAAAGTCTTGTGATCTCACTTCCAAAATGAAAATAAAGATGCCGAATAAACAAGTTATGTATTAAAACTGCTGTATAGATGCACGCAAAGAAAATAATGGGTCCCTCCCAAGGCTGTTAACTTTTCCCTAACATGCTGGATAACACTTATTTCTTTGGTCAGTCTGAGTGAAGCATTTCTATATTATCTATAAAGCCACACAGCTAAAGTAATATTCATTGCCTTCATACACAGGCACTTACATAGTACCTTCTGCGTGTGGCTCACAGAACATCTTCCAAACATTAATGAATTTAACATCTCTGTGAGCAAAACAGTATTACTGTATTTCCTGTATAGCTGTTGAAACTATAGCAGGACACATGGGTTAGATTCTAGTGCCTGAGAACCACAAAGTTTCATTTAATGTTCACCCTATGAATGTAAATGTGAAACAAAGACTTTTGAAAGCTGCTTTCTGGAGGAAATGGCTTTTGGCAGCAGAGCCAAAATTACAACCGTCTCATTTTTGTGCAATCTGTGATTGGCGATAATCATATAACAGAAGATTAAAATCAGACATGCTGGGATACTTTAAAATCAATTGAAGAAATATATTTCTAAGGCAGTTTGGAGGAAACTTTGTGGCTTAATACATGACATTGTCTTTTCCATTGCACTATGCATAGCATGGTGAGCGTAATACCTAAAGGGGGCCTATAGGAAAGATGGGGAAAAGCTTTTTAGCAGGGCCTGTAGCAACAGGACTAGGGGAAATGGCTTTAAACTAAAAGAGGGCA
>JAVKLA010000047.1:13666610-13727239 GCA_034782735.1 Sagittarius serpentarius | reverse complement strand
CCCCCCCCCCCCCCCCCCCCCCCGCCCCGGGGCGGGGCCCCCCCCCGCCCCCCCCCCCCCCCCCCCCCCCCCCCTTCCGCAGCAGGGGACTCTCACCGCGCAGCGGAAAGGTCCCTTTGCCCCCGGACCCCCCCCCCCCGCCTCCAGAGCGTTAAGAGTCAGGGGCCAGGGCAGAGGGGTCTGCGGGGGGGTGGCGGGTGCAGGTATCAGCAGCCTTTCAAACCCCGCTGCAGCCTGACAAACCCCCGGCACAAACGTCCCCGCCTGCCTCCCCCGGTTGGCTTTCGGCACAGGCCGAAGGGGTATTTACCTCCTTGCACCACCCCAGGGACACACTGACGCCCGTGGGAGCATTGACCTGCTCTCCAGCCAGGAGCGTGATGTGTCAGCAGCCACAGGGCCGCATCCAGCCCTCCCCACCTCTGGGGCAGTGAGTCCGGGTGGGGGTCCCCATCTGTGTGGGGTGGGGTGCATACAGCCCTGGCCGCCACACAAAAGAGGGCTGCACCTGGAGAGCTGGACACGTCTTCTGCAGATGGTGGGCTCGTCGCCAGCAACGTGAGCCCTCCCCTAGAGCCACTGCCACTATACTGGTCCCAGACGCTCTCTGGGCAGAGGAAGAAAAAAAATCCCTTCAGGGAGACGAGTGAAAGCATCACCCCAGGTAGGCAAAAACACGAGGCACAAAGAGCCACCGGAAGGCCCGAGGCTGACACCTTGAATCGTACTTGCAGACGTGCTAATAGTTACTGCCACCAGGAACATACAGGAGATGCAGCACAGCGGCACGCACTACCATGCACGGGACTGGCGTGCGTTTTCCTCCTCCGTTTGCATGTGGCATCCGGGGATCGAGTCCTCTCAGGATGCTGGTGGGCACACGTGCGTGGCCTGCTGGGTTTGAGAAGGGCTCACTGCATGGTGGAAAGCCCTTTCTTATCCATCGGCTCACTCGAAACCCTTGTAGCTTTTCTCTTGCCTGTGGCACCACGTTATTTTGGAGGCAAAGCTATAGAAGTAGGTGGGATAAACTTAATATTGAGAAGATACCTTTTTTTGGGGGGGGGGTGTGCATTTTACAGGGAGATAGCTTTGTCTGCATTTAACAAAGCCATTAAAAAACATCGTATCAAACATAGCTGGGCAAGTCAGCCCATGCTAGATGGGGAGGGAAAACCATGGAAAAGTCTCATGTTACGACAATGACAACATTTGGTGGCAGCAGCCGCTACAGCTTTTAAGCACGTGAAAAGCGGTTCGGTTTCTTGCCTTATTTTGCGGGCAGAAATGGTGGATGTGCGGCAGGGAATGAGCCGTGTACAGGTCCCATTCCCACTCTGGTAATGGTGGGGCGGCTTCTGGCACCGACACGCGTGGTAGCTCCTGCCGGGCAGCAACATGAAGCCCCATGGGCCAAAGAAGAATGTGATGAGGAGGGTTTGCGCAAACCTTAGCATAATAAAAGCCTCCATCCCACAGGTGCACACAAACACGCGCACACACACTTACGCAGAACAGATGCTATGCAAAAAAAAAAAAAAGCCAAACCAAAACCCAAAGATGCCACTTTTTGAAATTGTTTTTACATCCTGAGTTGTAAAATTTCCTTCCTGATTGCTCTGCATTTTAGAAATAGATTCTTTAAGAATATGTTCTTAAAATGCAGCGTCTTTAAAAAACGACTGTGAATGGACATGCCCTGTGCCTTGATGCATAACTCTCCCAAGCTTCTCGTACTTAAACACCGCATGTGAAGATGCCCACAAACCTTTCCTGCTCCAGCCCTTCCTCATGGAGAAGGGGCATTGCCGTGGTGGAAGCCCAGCTAGGGTCCCCTTGCTAATTGCTGCAGCTCACCCGGGACAGCTGGGGTGGCTGCCACCCTCCCACCTGGTCCCAATTTAAACCACTCTTCAGTTCAGCTTCCATCGACAGGCAGGCACAAGGTGGATGTCAGCAGCGGGCTGGGGGTGGTGGACGGGTGACGTGTCTGGCCCCTGTCTCCCTGCCCAGGTCAATCCCCTGTCTTCCTAGGAAGGCTGAGGAAACGATCACCTCCCACGGCCGGGGCGGTTGCGTTGGGAGAGGGGTGACGGCTCTGCTGAGGAGAGTGTTAAAACCCAGTGCTGGGGCTTGTGGCAACACTTGTGCTACAGGGAGTACCACCATCCTCCCAGTACAGCCGAGGGGACGGGATCCTGGGAGGCCGGCTAGTGCAGCCCCCCCCCAGAGCCCAGGCTAGCATGGTGGGGCAGCACCTCCTGGCTGTGCCTACACCAGGAGACGAAGCTGGACGCGGGCACCAGCCTGGCCACAGACGGCTCTGCCTCCGCCGTGCAGGCCCGAGCTGATAAACACCTTCCCAAGCAATGCTTGGCCACGGGCTGGGGACAGTATCTGCTCCCAACAAGCAGTTCGGTTGTGCCCACACAGTTCTGGGGAGGGAGGGGAAGAGAGGAAGGGAATTAGCAGTCACGCAGTGCTGCTTGGCCCCAGGGCTGGAGAACGGTTCCCAGCTGGTTCTGCAGACTGGCAGGGATGCAGCCACCGGAGACCACCCACCACTTACCTAAAGCTTTCTCTCTTCCATAAAGCCTCTTCCCCGCTGGGGAGGTCGGCCTGTGTTTGGCTTGGATATGAAAACCAGCGCCTCTCCCCTCAACCTGCTGAGCCGCTTTGTCCCCCTGAATTAGTCAGCATCACTTTTAACTCACTGAATAGTCTGGATTAGAGCCAGGCAGCCGATGGGCTCTTGCCCAGACGCAGGTTTGCGAGTCAACGGCACCAGGACTCGGTGAGGCCTGGACCTTGCCAGAGGTCTGACTGCTCATCTTTGGACGAGCCCGGCGCAGCCCTGTGTGGGACCACGCGGGCCCCGCACGCGTGCCCATGAGGGGTGACGGGGCAGGGGCCGGCTGGAGCCAGGCGGCCGCTCTCCTGGGCAGCCCAGGGGGACGGTGTATGAGGCAGCCCTGGGAAGATGGGGAGAGGGTTTTTCTTTTTTAGACAGCTGTTAAAATGTTTTCATTTAATCAGCCGTGGTATGTACGCCTCAGTTAAACAGCTGGCATCTGAGCTGATACGCAGGGATGTGTAATTTTGATTCCTACCTTTCTGTTTCAAAGCTGTGTCGTTTTGAGCCCTTTGATCCGAAGACTAAACTTATTGTGGCATATTTATGTATATGACATTTTCATTCGCTCCTTTATTTATTTATTTTTGCAGAACACATCACTGACAAGGTTTCTAGCGCCAAGGCGGCGGTGCTTTGCGGAGGAAAATACACGGTCCAAACTCCAACGCTTGCGTGTGCTGCGATGGCTCTGTTCTGTACACGTCGTAGGCTCAAATTGCCCGAGCAGTGGCAATGTGTGGAAGAGCGCATGTAGAAAAGGGAAAACCGCGCTGGGGGGTGACAGCGTATTTAACACTGCATCCCGGTGGACTGGCTGTTGTTTTGCTTTAAAGGATTTTTTTTTTTTCCTAGAGTTTTACAATTCTTTGTGGGTCTTTACGGCAATCCGGTGCTTGTGCCCCTCTCTCTGGTAATATCAGAGTGCCTCATGGTATTTAGCATGCTTATCCCCACAACACCCCCGCGGAGGCAGGGACGTGCTGCCACCCCACCTTACAGCACAGGAAAACAGAGAAGTTTGGGATGGGTGAGGAATGGTAAAGAAGTCTCCCAAGTCCTAGGAGAGTGCTCAGACCAGGGGACCAACTCTGCCCTGTCTGACGGCACCTCCAAAAAGCTGAACCAGTAACGTCCTTGAATATCTTACTCCCAGGACACTGGGAGCATGACATGCCCAACAAAACACCCATTCACCTCGAACTACAGCAAGAAGTGGTTTATTATCCCAGCAGCAGCACAACAGTCCTTTTTAAAGCTCGGCCTCAGGGGTACGGCAGCGGGGGGGCAGAACGGCAGGGAACAGCGAAGGCCGACTTCCCTCGGATTCGGGTCTTTGGGTTGGGTTCTCTGGTGTCAAGTAAGGCACAGACTCTGACTGATGCTCTTCCCGGGGATGGAGCATTCCTAAAACCTCTTGCCTGCAGCAGGCTTTCTGGCACATGTGTGATTCTCTGCCTTTTCCCTTGTGTGGGACACACATGGGGCCTGTGCCCTCTGTCAGCTGCTTCGCTGCAGAAAATCTGTGGGGATATATTCACAGTTAAGCCCTTTCCCCATCTCTTCCGCTGGCTTGAAGCAGGCTTAAAACAGTTTTAAACCCAGTTTGTGGCCGAGGGAGGCACAGACAGCAGTACAGACAGACAGGGACAGCCACGCGGCGTGTGGCCCCCCCCAGGCCCTCCTGAGGAAGCCGGGCTCCCACCCGTGACTGAGCCACCTGAAGAAGAGTCGCTGCGTGGGTGAACATTTCAACACCCAGGGTACCTCCTTCACCCTTTCCTGCACCCCCAGACCGCTTCTCTTGCAGCGATCCTCACCCCCGCAACGCCGCAGCCGCCCGACTGCTGCTCTGCTGTCTGAGGCCGGCTTTGATGAAGTGGGTCCTCCTGCCCACGGACACGCGCAACAGCCCCGTTGCCCGCGTGCAAATGGACGCTTCATTTCTGTAGCAAGATTTCAAACATCCTCACCAATAGTTTCAGAAGGTCTTGGACTTCACATTAAGAGAGCTCTGACTGATGTTAAGATTTAACTGAGAAAACTCAAAAAGTTAAATTGAAAAAAAAAAAAATTGCTCCTTAGAAAGCAACAAAGGCATTGCCAGGGCTACTCAGTTCTCATCTTTAGAAAAGACCCTTTGATGCATACTCCTCCAAACCCGACACCCCTGGGAAGGAAGCGCTGACACCCACCCTCCCTTCACCCCTCCAGATCCCTTCTTCCCTCCTTTGCCCTTCCAAATACGCCTATGGGTGTCCGCGAGCAAGTTTTCTTGCCCAGAGGAAACCGGCAGCTGACCTGGCTGCCGGTGCCGGGCTGCTCTGTTAGGTTTTGCGCCAGATCGCACCCAGTGAGACCTCAACCGGGCATGTTTTAAGCGGGACAAGTTTTAAACTGTCCTTGGTTGAGTAAAGAAAAAACAGCAGCTGTTTACCACATAATGGTACCCCGCACATCTGAAGGAGGAAAAACACCTGCAGTTACAAGAGGAAGGACCAATATAACAATTAATGTCATTCATTTTCAGTCCAGGCTTTCTAGGAAGAAGACGCTGCTCCACCTTTCCTCTCATTTCAAAATTGCAAGCTTTTCCTTGGTCGGGGAAGGCACTGTGCTCAGATTAAGGCCAAATACGACAGACCAACATCTCAGAACATGTGTAGTTCTTTATTTTGAGGTATCTGTAGGCGCTTTTGGCTGGCATTTCATCATGCCTCAATCTTCTTCCTACTGAGGCAGAATCACTCTCATAAACTGTAAAACAACATTGCTACCTTGCACTCTAGGCAGTAAGCTGTAACTAAAACATGCACACGCAGCCCGGTCTTCTTTGTGCCAAATGCCTCTGCAACGCCAGCTGTATAACTGTGTCACACGTATTCGTCACCATGTTGCCCCGCTGCCGCCCCCGGGTTAGAAGTACTCTGCTTCTCTGAAGCTGAAAATACTTCTGGAGTACAGAACTGCCAGAAGAATATCAATTGCAATCACAAATCTAAACTAAATATGCAGTATTGTGGCCTTTTCAATATTGCACTTCTGTGACAAGTTTTTCCATTGTGCATCGTTCAGTTGTGTTGGGACAATTTGTTAAATAATGTAGAGGTACTTCATCATGGAGCAACATTTGAGGTGATTTACAGTTCCGTCTTTTAGCAGCACACCTGTAAATTGCTATAAATAATGCTAACCCCTGTTAAGGAGACATCAGGGTGCTTCCAGGCTGAGAGAATTAATGGGGAGGCGGTTGTGGATGATACTGGGTAAAAGCACTACCAATTTACAACTGATCGGGTTGCTCTGATACACAGATCTGCCAGCGCGCTCCACAGCCAGGCCTGAAGATGAAGGTCCGAGTTTCTGGAGGGCCGAGTTCGGAAGGCATTTAGCAGCAGGCTGGTGTACAGAGATCAGTGATATTCTAGGCTTAAGTACCTTCGTTTTTCTTGAGGGCGTGACGTAGCTTTTACGAATCAGCTGTTTGCAGCAAGTTTAATTAGAAATAGCTCATCATCTTTACTGCTCATCTGTATCAAGCCTTCATTCGGCAGGCGTACAAGGTACGAAGCAGACGGACCGAAACCCCAGGCTATAGTAATACAGAGCAAATCCTGCTATCTCAAAGGGTGCTGACACCTGAAAACTGGGGAAAACAGTTGTGAAGTCAAGAATAAACACAGATAAACAGAACTTACCCGCTTTTCATATGCACAAAGCCAATGGGTTTACTCGCTTGTCAGCAGCACAGAACAGTTTCATTTTTCCTAGGGATGTAAACAACCACACGACCATTTTGGAGACGTGACTTACCTTTGGGTAGTAAGCAGCTCCAGACAATCAGCGAAAAGAGACGCTGGTTCCTCATGAAGAAGAAACTGCACAAGCCACATTTTTGGCAGGTGATGTGAGGGGTGGGTGAATGAGCTTCTGCAGAACCCAACGTTAATCAAAATTGTGAAGACAGAGGGGAGACTTTGAACGAAGCGGGAGAAGGAAAAAAATGAGTACAAGGAAAAGTGGGGAAGAAAGTGCAAGTGGGAAAGTAATACAGCAGGCTCAACATCTCAGTTTTACTGTAATTTGTACTTGGGTCGCGACCCAAAGCCTTTCTGCTGGGGACTGAGATTCTGACTTAGTTCTGGTGTGAATATCCATCTACCTGATCAACCGATTATTTTTTTTAATGCTGCAATGCTGCCTGTGGAAAAGGGTGAGAAAAGAGGATCAAGCTCCTAACCAAGGAACCGACCATGGCAAAACAGACAAAATCACAGAAAGTGCTTTGCTCCCAAATGGGTGATCATTATGCAGAGATGCAAAAGGACAGCTAAAGATGGCAGGACCACTTTAAATTATGAAATAAACTTTTTCAGCTCATAGCATCATTATGAACACTTGTGTTTCAAAGGTGTTGAAGATGATTTACAGGTGGAAATTCAAAAGACCTGAGTACAACCATCAGGAAGCAAAGGTGTGAAGACACATAATTCAGGGCTACCACATGCAGGTTTTTACTTCAGCTTGCAATACCTGGGAGGCATTGAAGCCTCTGCTTCAGAAGTCAAGAGGTGGCCTGAGAATTGCAGCTTCCATTACAGAGCTTTAGCATACACCCTGAACAAACTTCAAAGGCTCAGAAACCAGAGGAAAAAGTAAAAGGACTTCAGCCTCTCTTCCTTGAACACAGCCCTCAGGAGGACTTCTTGACCTGCACGATGTTTTGAGACAGTGCATATGATGATCGTATTTAAAGCAGACTACGTACACGCGCTAGTCTCACAGAAGATGAGAGAACACCTGAACTACTATGTGAAACTTTTTGTCCATTCGTGCAGCTCTGTGAAGCCACTGTAGC
Source organism: Sagittarius serpentarius (assembly GCA_034782735.1). Taxonomy (NCBI): domain Eukaryota; kingdom Metazoa; phylum Chordata; class Aves; order Accipitriformes; family Sagittariidae; genus Sagittarius; species Sagittarius serpentarius. Next base: position 13,719,749 of record JAVKLA010000047.1, on the reverse strand, counting down.
ACTCCAAAAGGCAGAGGAAAGCTTTGCTATGTCGTGGAGCATGAATTCATGCAGCACAGCCTTGTAGCTGGCGTAGGCCCTCTTCTCTGTGGGGCTGTGGCTGTTACTCACCAGATGTGGCCACCTCCAGGCAGCTGCATGCTGGGCCAAATGCTCTGAACTACGCGGGGGATTCGGCTGAACCGAACTGGCTCTGGTTTAGAGGTGTGAAAGCCTCTTTCTGGCTCACTTAGTCGCTACCGTGATAGGCTCATCATGTGCAGCCCAGGAGCCTGGCCTTGGTTTCACATGCTCTTTCAGCTGATGAAGACCACTATGTATTTCCAGTATCTTTTTCCCTTGAAAAAATAGTTAACTCCACTCTCACTCACAGTCTTGAAGATATTTCGCTCATGTCTGATATTAAGAAATGTACAACAGGGACTGCAGAAATGAATCACACCACCTGATGCTGAGATTAAACCCAGCAGCTTTCAAGGGAAAGTGCATTGTCTCAGTGATGGAAATACCGCAGCTCCCTACGGTGGCATGTGGGATCTGGGAGAAACAGAGGGGGTGACTAAGGCAAGCATACTTTTTGCAAATATATTAGTTTAGGCTTTTTATTCTTTTACTTCGCTCACTTTCAGAGCCTGTTTTTTTATTTTGTTTGCATAAACTACCAAGTTTCTGGCACAGAGGGTCTCAGAAAATAATTTTCTAGGCAGGTTCCTCTATCCTGCAATTTTCTAATTGGGAAGGAGGAGGAAAAAAAAAAACCCGCAGAACATGACTTACACGAGTGACCCCAACCAGCAGCGCTGCTTGAACATCGCCTGCTCCGAGGCGGTTTGGCGTGTGTGCGCGCGCAGAGCTTGTGCCAGCACAGCGCTCCCTGTCCCCCAGCGACCGTGCCAAGCCTGGTACGCACAAGTTGTCACAAAGACAGTTCCTAGTCCCAACACCTTAAAGTCTAACTGGCTCCTACTGCCCTTAAAATACTCACACTGATCCTTGACATCTTTCCTGCCCCTGCCCGCGTCACCTTTGCTGGCCCACAAGTTTGTGTTTCAGGAGGCTGAGCTGGCGTGGTCCAGGCTGGGTTCACACAAGGGTTGTCAACTGTCTGGCTAATGAGAACTTCCCCTACAGGCACATCACTGAGACTTGTTTGTGGCATCCCCCCTTAGTTACTCAGAGGATGCCGTGCCAACACAGATTGTATTGCTTTCGTAGAGCCCCAAGCTCCGGTGGCATGGTAGGTACACAGCCGCTTGGCTGACCTACAGCCATCATTTTAGAAAAACAAAAGCCTTTGCCGCGTAAGGGAGCTGCTGACCGCCGTTAGAGCCTCCGTACGACCAGCACAGGAGCAGTTACACTTCACAAGCCTGTGCGGCTGTCCACTCACCGCTGGCTCTCTGCAGATGATCTACTCTGTTGTTGCTGGCAAGGCCAGATGCCCCCTTCCCTGGCCCCGCTGTGAACAGCGTACACTAGCGCTGGGTTTCAGCGTGACGGGAAGAATTCAAAGTGCCATAAGTCCTCGCTTAACTGTCCCCATCTCAAGCAGTTGTTTAGCCATTTCTGCCAAATGCACTGCAAAATGCGAATGCGTTGGTGATCAGCGGCTGGGAGCGGCGAAGTAAAAGCAAAGGCTCTAATTCATCAAAATATTCTAATATCACAGAGCTCCTCTGAGAGCATCAGGGCTCAGCAGACATGAAAGCTCATTGCAATTCAGAATGTAAAAGTTAAAGGGGCGGCTGTGAGAGAGTGGGGCCTGGAGACAGAAGCCAGGTAATCCTGAACTTCCTTTATCATAAATAAATTTTGCTTTAATCTGTACTGTGAGCCTGGCATGAGCACGGTCTGCCCAGAAAGCAGACAGCAACGCCAGGGAAACTGATTTCCTGGTACTCATGTGGAAAGGGAGAGTGTCTAATTTTCTCAGCCAACTGATGCTGAGGAGCCGGGAGGCAGACAACTCTTATGAAAGAAAACAGGAGAAAATAACAGTGACCACCATGCTTCAGGGAGGGCTCTTTGAAGACGTTTTTAGAGGCACCGCTGTGGTTAAGGCTGGATTGAAGCCACTTCAATTACAAATGGTGAACTTGTGGCCAGATGGGGCAATGTTTTCTGAAACAGTCCAGGAAGACCAGAGAGCAATGTCGTCAGGGATAGAATAGCTCAGTGGAGGAGGCAGCGATCTTTCAAAGGTGATATACCTCTGGATATGGATACATCTGTCCCAAATCAGGGGCCAAATGTGCCAGTTACGAAAGCTGGCGTTGAAGGAAGCTGCCTCCCAGAGACAAGGCTCGCCTCTCGTCAGTCTGTCAGGGTAGGAGATCGCAGTCCTAGCTGGGTTCAGAGCTGCGTGGGAGCCAGGAGCTATTGCCGCTCCCAGACGCTCCTCCTAGGATGCTCAAGCTCTCAGCCCTTGCATCTTTCTTGTGCTACTGAAAATCTGCTGCCCACCGCTTTTCTCTCTACCTGTATTGCAGGTAGCCAAGCTGCAGAACTGAGCTGGAGAATGGGTAGCTGCTGGGACAACTTGAGATTCCCTGCCGGCCCCGGCCCCGTGATCCTGCAAAGAGCAGAGCAATTCTTCCGGGGCTGCACACCCTCAGCTCCCAGGGACTTCAGGTACGGCACTGCAGCTCTCACCCAGGTGAGCTGGGCTTGAAAGCTGCTCTTGCTGCAAAGTCGCCTGTTTCACGTGGTAATGAAACAAACAAGTAACTTCACCGTTAACCTTGGCAAAACAAACCTACTCATTCAGCAGGGACTGGGACAGGGGATTTTAGTCACTAAATTGCTTTCTCACCTATTGAGATTAATTCCTCCAAGTCAGAGTTGCAGCAAGTGGGTATGAATCTGGGACTCACTTTGTCCAGCCCACAAATGAGCTAGGATTAAACAGCAGGCTTGCAATTCAAGGCACACTTGCACCTTTTTCGCCTCTTCTGCTAAATGGGCTTGAGACTCACTTGACCAACAGCCATTCTGGAGTTTTATTCTGTCGTTTTAAAAACTAAACCTTAAAAGTTTAGAAAGAGAAGTTTATCTCCTAAGGTTAAACTTCTGGCAATGTGCTTTACCATCTGTCGCGGTTTCACCCTAGCCAGCAACTCAGCGCCACGCAGCCAGCCGCTCACTCCCCCCCCGCAGTGGGATGGGGGAGAGAATCGGAAAATAAAGCTCATGGGTTGAGATAAGAACAGTTTAATAGAACAGAAAGGAAGAAGCTAACAACGACACTAATAACCACAAGAAAGTGACAATAATAATAATAACAAATAATAATAATAACAAAAAGATTGGAATACACAAGACAAGTGATGCACAGTGCAATTGCTCACCACTCGCCGACTGACGCCTGAGTCACGCTCCTCCTCCCCCCCACCAAACCAGGCATGACGTCCCATGGTATGGAATACCCCTTTGGCCAGTTTGGGTCAGCTGTCCCAGCTGTCTTCCTTCCTACCTTTCTTGTGCCCCTCCAGCCTTCGTGCTGGCTGGGCACGAGAAGCTGAAAAGTCCTTGAATTATTCTAAACACGACTGAGTAACAGCCGAAAACATCAGGGTGTTATCAACATTCTTCTCATACTGACCTGAAAACCCAGCGCTGTACCAGCTACTAGGAAGACAATTAACTCTATCCCAGCCGAAACCAGGACACACTCCACCTTCAGTCCTATGTTATTTACACAGGGACTATCTAAGTGAAATGAAACAAGACCTGGCCAAAAATTTTTACCCTCTACCCAGAAGATCACCTGAAGAAGAAAGTATTTTATCAAGAAAAAAATTACACTCAAGAAAGAGATAAATCCCTAAATTAATCTTACCCCACATCCTGTAATAACTGAATAACATGTGACATCCTGCTTAAATTTTGTGACAAACGGGACACAGTGGGTGCAAAATACAAGATCCCAGTAGGGAATGTTCAGAACAATTCTCTCATTTTCTGAAACTGCTGAAATTTTGAGAGCAAAGCAGGATGTCACATGATATTCAATTATTACAGGATTTGGAGTAATTCTTACAGCAACACCGTGCAGGCAGAAGAAGGATGAAAAGTTTTCTGGCTTCTTTCTGAGAAGTTGGAACATAAATTACTTCATGTATTGAGACTGGTGTCCAGTCACTTCACATGAAGCTTACCTGATGTTCTGACTGACTCTTTTCATTCAGATATTCAAACCGCCACAACCAACCATCATGTTGGAAAAGACACTGATACTTTGGCTGACCAACAATGGCCACCTAAGATGCAACTAGATGCCCTAGCTGCAGGTATTGGAAAAATAATAGTAATTTTAAAAGCCTTGTGCAGATAAGCATCCAAACTCTATTGACTTCTAATGACATTTGGGTGCCTAAATACCTTAAGCTACTTTAAAAAAATACATGTGTGAGTGTCTATCTCCCCTGCAGTTGCACTGACTGCTGAAGAGAGACGTAAGTAAATGTTGCACTAGCTAGCACCCACGCCAGAAGCAGTCTAGACACAGCAACCTGAGGTTGTTCACAACTGATTTCCTGAGTTTCTCAGGCAGGTTTTGAGCCTGCAATGCTCAAGGCAACTGAAGTCACGTTACCTAGACTAATTTACTGCGTTGATGGCACAGTTAGTTTAACTTATGTGTAGTACACTCTTAAATTTCAGTAACAAGTTTCAACTCATAAACCTTAACATTTTTAAATCAGTAAGTACCAGAGTTGCAAGTACAGAGTCAGTTAAATTATTTCACCATAGCAATACAAAAAAGATAACTTAGAGTATCCATGCTTAAAAGTAGTTTGAAGCCAGAGGCTTCTCCCGTGGTGGTAATTTATTATGTCACATGAATCTGTCAGCTTCTCTAGATTTAAGTTCACATTTGTGAGCTTTAGTTTAAGAATTCACTGATTTAACATTTAACAACACCTAGCACACTTTATCTATACCCTCAAAACTGTGAGCTATTACTTCTGTGTTCATTTTAGACCGCTTAATTTCTCGGAGTTATAAACTGCTTTGAACATTAAAGGTATGTAAGTTTCTTATCACTGAATTCAATAAAAACCTTGTTATCAACATGAAGGAAATCAGAATCAGGTTCTCAGTGAATATGTAATGGATGGCACTCATAGGGTTAGCTGTGAACAAACACTACCTGGGAAAACAGTTTTCAACAAAATTGAATTAGTTTCAGTCAAATGAGTATTCAGTTAAATCACAGTATCAAACCTCCGAATTACTTACCTTCATTACTTTCATTCAGCCAGTAGCAGATGTAGAGTTTCCATTAGACCTTCCAGTTTGACTGGCAAACTAATAAGGAGCTCAATAAAGCACCCATGGTTCCTTTTGATACGGGATTTGAATATGCTTGCCTTTTAAAAATAATTTTGATTCTATTACTTTGATTTATTATTTCTTGTTACATCCTGTCTTGAAATCATTCATTTAGCCATTATAAACATGAGCATATGACCACTTTATTATAATTTCTGTTCCAATTAATAATCATCAAGCCCATATTTCATTGCAAACAATCTGCACTTGTGAGAAACATGCTAAAGGACAAGCACTCCTTAACTGCAGTTATTTTACTAGTACATGCCTTACCTTAATTACTTTGTTGTTTTCAATGCAAGGGAGAAAATTAGGTTACCGCTTCATGATTACCATCTCTATTTTCAGAGCAAAATTTGAAATCTGGTCCCAGTCTATTGTACTATACATGGACTGATTTTCAAACACTTTGATAAACTTACCAAGCATACTTATGTGCTGAAATACAAGTTCATCTCCTTTGAAAGGTGGGACCTAAAGGCTTGATCCTGTACAATGCTGGACTATACGTGCAGTATTTCCATGATCTTTTTCTTTTCTGCTGCCTTCAAAGTAAATCTTCCCTACCACTGCAAAATACACTTCCATATTCACACGCGCACACGCACACAGAGAGACACATAGTTACCCCTTCTCTTTTTTTCTGTACTTTCTCTTTCCTTGAACCCCTCTATGTACGCCCCTTCCCATCTGTTTAACTTTCTTCTGGTGCTCCCTTGTAAGAAAAAGTTCAAAGACTGCGAGGTTTAGCACTATTTGTATAAGCATGAAATTCTAGTTGCTTATCCCAGTTACACAAAACCTCTAAGTCTTTTGAACTTTCCCTCAGAAGGGAGCACGCAAAATTTTATGCTTATCCAGGACACCTGGATTTTCAAACCTGAGCTGGAATTTTATGAGGACAGTCTCTCTCTCATCGGGTAGTACACGTACTAGAGTGAGCACAGACATAAGAAGAGAAAAGTACTGATTTATAATCCTGGATTTACTACTGTTTTTTTGAGAACTTTGCTGACCATCCTCCTGTCTCATTTTCTCTTTCTCTAAGATGAAACAAATGAAATTACCTACCCATCACAAGAAAGCTGTGGGGCTTTTAATTCATAACCCATTGCATATGCCTTACTGTACAGAACCAACATGATAATGCTGTTACTTCTTAATGCATTTCAGCACCAGAAGTTCCAGACTGGCCAGTGAAAAAAAAAAACAAAAAAAACAAAAAACAAAAAACAAAGTAAGGAGCCAAATAATTTTTTGCTTGTGATAACAGTAGCAAAAACTGTATTTAAGTTTGTCAGTATTTAGGTTTGCATATATTCCATATATTCCATTTGACTCATGATTTAATTTCTGGCATCATAAAATGACATTCAGATTTCCTTTATGAATTTGCAGGTTGAGCAAAATCCTTGAGATGATGACTTTGCCTTTTAGTCTTGAAGCTGTCCTCCTATTTCTCAGCAATAGCATCTATAGACCGGCTGAGCACTTCAGTTTAAGCTTTCTTTTCCATAGTTATCACTGTTGGCAAAAGTATGGTTCTGAGAATGGCATTAGAGAATATTATTGCAATGCAAGAACGACTGGTCTGAGTATTGCCCCACAAGAATGGAGTGACAGATATAGCAAGGCATCCGCCCTTCTTGCGGTACCTGTAACAGGCATCTTAGCGACGTTTCTTTCAGTGTCCCTGGTTATGACAGTACCATCAGAAACATTTATGTTTCATACCTGTGGTTCTTGTGAGAGTACAGCAGACACACAGTAAAATAATGAAAGTGGCATTATTAGCATTAAATGTCATAACACTTGACAGCTTCATGTAAATGAGGACCTTACTAGGCAAAAAAGAAAAGAATGCTGCTTTTTCTTTAAAGTGAGTTCGGAACTAAAATAACAACTGATGCAGGCTGGAACCCAGGAACGCAGTGCCTGTGAGACACACAGGCGCAAATTAGCTCCTCTTACTCTCTCTGCGTTTTCAGTCAGGAAAGGGTAATTTGCCTATTTTGATATGAGTTGCATAATTCTCAGCAATGCCTTCTGCTGTTTTACCCTTTCTTAGGAAGGGAGGAGGAAGAGAGAGACGGGAAGGAGGGGAGGGAGGGAGAGGGATGCGGGCTGGACTGAGTGGCAGCACAGACCAGGACCAGCGGTCCGGGTGCCCACCCTCTCTCCTTCTCTGTCAGAAACACCGCAGAGGTGTTTTCAGACCTAAATGGATCAAGTCAGAGCATTCCTCCCCTATTGTCACGACAGGCATCGCAGGGCCTCCTGATGCAGCTTCCAGCTTTCTCATCTTCTCGCCTTGTCAGAAGGTTGCCATCATTTAGAAAGGTACACAGTATTTTGAAAGGATTAGGGTATAAAACACAATTCAGTCCTTTACAAAAGAGAGACAGAGACGGGGAAGGGGAAAAGCAAAGTGTCGAGTGCTACAGAGCGACTGGACTAGAGCGACATGCACAAATGAAAATAGCAAATTGATTGAACTCCTGTTCCTATGAAGCAGGGGCAGAAAGAGGTGATACATGACAAATACTTAGTGCCAGAGCAAAGCAAGAGGAGCAAAATGTAGATTATGACAATGTATAAAGGCAGAGGATTAGGTAACACCAGCAAGAGAGAGGTCACCTCCCCTCAAGAAAACTAGTACTGCAGTTATTTAATACTGATGTGGGAAGCTTCTGCTTTACTATTAACTGCACATTAACTACAGAACTTTACAGTAATGGTAACAAATGCTGCTTGTTATTGTACTAGCAAAGCCTGACAAGTTTCTTTTTCCCTTTCTTGAGCTTTTCTCTTAGACCGCATGTCAGGAAATCTCCTTAAATATTCAGATTGTCCACACCTCTTCCCCGCCACAAAAAATGGCCTTGTGTGTGGGTCTGCAGATTTTCTTCTCTTGTATTTCACAACTTGTTAGCCTGATCGTGAACTTGGCACATTTAAAATATTCATGCTGAATGAATATTCATTCCTTTATTAACCAGATCCCATTAATAGGTCAAACCTCTGTTATTTCATTGGGTATTTTGAAAATACTAATAGTACGATGTATGATATGCAGTCTCTTATGCAAGTCAGAAGTTGGTTATGATTTGGCACTAATAGTTTCTAACATTAAAAACTGAAACACACAATTCATTTAAAGAAGGTGAGATTAAAAAATCACATTTTTTATCACTTTAGTATATTTTAATGAATTTTCTCTCTATTTCTGCAGCAAATAAAATATGAGAGACAAAGGTTTGTAATATTCTTTTTACCAAAGAGAACATTTTACTTGTTTCCCTTTAAAAGAATATAAGGACTGTTCAAGGCAATGTTTACAGTCACAAAAAAACCCCATGATTAATCCCAGCTAACCAATTCACAGGAGCTTTCATTTGCAAAAAGTTGATATAAACCAAATTTCATTAGTATCTTCTGCCAAGATGTAGCCAATTTACCTCTAATTTTTGTTTTCTCCATTTCCTTCTTTTCTTTCTATTTTACGGTACTTTTGTTTAGATGTCAGTGGTTATTTAAATAAGCCGGTATGCCAGTAATCACTTGCATGCACAGATTCTGGAGTGTGATACACAATAAAACTTTTTCTACTGTAATACTGCCCAACAACCTTTACTAAAACCTGCATACTGACCAGCCAACCCACCGGCTGACTCTTCATGGGAATGAAGTGTGGGTTCCTTGTGCCACAAGAAGTTCAAGTCTTTTGAATTGCCTAGGTCATCTTAGACACTTCAGAGACCTGAGAACTCCTCCATTACTTTCCAGTTATCTTTCATAAGAAAAAAAAAAAAAAGAAAGGTAATGTCCATGGAACTAATAGAATTTATAATAAAAAGGCTGAAAGCAAGGAAAAAACTTTGCCTTCACATGTTCTGAATTTTTAGTGCATTGTATAGAGCCTATTGTCCTTCAGCTCTAAAAAGATTTCTCAATTTTAAAACTTATCAACACACTACAATAAAAATTATTAAAATATTCATTTTAAAATACCCCATAACTATTTTACAAGGTATTTTAATGCTTTTTTTACTACGATTGATAATATTCAGAATCTTACTAGGATTGTTTGTGTGGTAGTGGATGTCAGTACCACATGTTTACCCCTTTTATCACATAAAATCTCTTGCATGTTGCAAGAGATGCTGTACTCTTAAATTTTTCCTCTAGTTCTTAAAATGTTTGGTAATGTCACTAACATGGCATCTCTCTAGATTGTCTTTCAACCTTCTTGCTGACCTGAACAAGGAGCAAATACGAGTAGGTAAGCTCATTCATGCCCTGGTTTAGCTAATCACTAAGCAAATATCGCTGTTCATTCCCTGCCACTACTAGCTTTCTCCTATCCACTTGTGGACGGGACAAAACAGACACACACTAACCCTGTAAATTAAATTCATCCTGAAAGAGAAGCAGCAACTATACAGAACAAACCTGTAAAGAGAAGAGATGGCAGTGTAGGCCTAATCCTGAATCTTGCTGGCATAAAGACTTCTTTCAGCCACAGAAATCTGAAACTTGCAGAAAAATGGCATATATGTAAAGTGAAAGTGTTGTTCTTGTCCGTTAGCGTGTGCAATAAGGAAGAAATTAATTATGTATTTTTCTTTTGGGGTGGGGGGATGGAGTTCAGTGGTTACTTTGCTCCAGCTTATGTCTAACAATATATTTAGTGAAATTAGCCAACCAGGTCAGCAACTAGATGGCTAAACGAGATAGGTGCAACCATCTGGCTATGCAGTAGAGTTTACAAGAGAAGAAGTGCCGTTTATGATCTTTTGAGTAGCCTGACCTGCAGTAGGAAGATCCTGCAAGAAAATAACTTTGCAAGTGCCAGTTATGCAAGAACAGTAAGTGCCTCTGCCCAAGGGCATTTCTGAGTGACAGAGTACCCCCTTAGATTATTATGGCACTGGTTGCCCACACTTCATTCTTATTTGTAAATAAATCTCTGCCTGCATGGTTGGTCTGCTGTCTGTCCTCTCCTGAAGATGACCGGTTCGTTCCTAAACTCCTAACTGGGGGTAACCACTTCCTTTTATTTTTCCTGTGGCAAACTATATCCTGACGGAATTATTAAGTGAATTCTAACAAGCAGCAAGAAATACTTTGGTGTGCGATGCATCTTGAAGAAGCAGCTCTATTAAGGGGAAGATGGGGGAAGAAGATCCTGAAGCACAGCCCCCAGAGATACTAGGAAGGCACAGGAGAGCACAAAGTCCAGCTAAGCTGCCAAACAAAAATCCATTAGTGTGAAGAACACCAGCATCTTTCATTTCAGATGCCACACTGGACAGTCTACCCGTAGTCACTGGGCTTCAATTAAAAAGAATTATTTTAATAAAAATCAACATTCCAAGGCAAGTAACACAGTCAGATAGATCTTGTCTTTAACTTGTTTTAGTTTTCATGTTTTTATGTTTTGTCTTTGTTTTTTTAAACCTTCTTATTTTTGTTTAAGCACACATCTAATTCACAAAACAATGAAAAAGCAATTTTTCTTAACACTTTCTAATTTTTGCTTCTCTACCCATAGCTGATGAGTCCTGGCTGGCAGCAAACACCACTGTAATTCTAAAAACAGGACTGTAAAGCCAGCGATGAGCTCTTCTGAAACCAGTCAATTTGTTAATTGCTGAGAGGAACTTGACTTAGTGTGACAATGGCTGCCCTCAATCAAGAGTTTCAAAAGATTTTGTGTTCCTAAATGGCTGTTTTGGAAAGGATATTACCTGACTCAGAAATTACAGCAGGATGTTGGCTAGCTTTACGTTCTCTGGGCAGGACTTCAGCAGCCTAGCTAGAGCCTTTTCTATGCTCTCAGCATCTACTTGGCCACAACACAATCCCATTTATCCTGCAACATCAGAACCAGCCGAAGCCAGGACCAGTCCAGCTAAAAAGGGAGAAAATAGTGAGCTAACTGCCCTAAGTGCATGCAGCTCCTTAAATTGCTGTAGTCTTTCCCAAACATCATTTGAATCAAATATGTGAAGCATGTGGACAGAAAGTTCAGAGTAATCTGCAACTGTACAACCACAGATGTGAGAATTAAAGGCGAAAGTCCTAGTATATGCATCTAAAATATACTCATGGCTATTTAACTCTTTTATTCTATTTTCAACCTACTTAAAGCTGAAATAACCAGTACATTTAAAGGATGCTATCAGATCACTGTATTAATTAAGAAAAATACAGCAGTTATTGTATGAGCAGTTTAAAATAAAAAATATGTGATATTATGACAAAAAAAGTTAGTAGGAGAGCATGAAAGCAACCCAGCATACATGGACATCTAAGTCTGAAAGCAAAAGCAGATAAACAGATTTTGTAATGCTCATAGGAAAGTTACAGGTATTCTATCACTCCTACCTCTTTTGTGTAATTCATGAGAATACATAGAGAAAGCTACCACTCATTATAGTGGAAATACAGAATCTTAATCCATATAATCAAATTTAATTAAAGACTGGGCAGTAATGCATACAGATAAACCCCTAATTTTGACCTTCCCTGATCTCTTAAGTTGGTCATCACACTTCTTTACCTTCTTCAGAACGTGTATTTTTCTCATGATATTAATAAGGTTAGCTGACTTTCAAAAGAGAAGTTTTAATAACAAAAAGCATTCAAATAATAACAAATGTGCAAAATCTGTATTAGTAATTTTGTTATGCAGGTTAAGACTTCCCCACTTCTGTGTTTGGCAGTTTTGGAATAAGAGGATTATACACCAGCTGAGTTTGGGGGATTGGTTGCTCTTGGTTTCTGACGGCTTTTCATTCTTATCTGTGATGGAAAGGCCAATGACATACAACCAGGCACTACAGCAATGGACCATTCTCTGTTCAGTAGGTGCAGAACACTTTAGAAATATTTTTATGCCATAAGCTACTTAACATAGAAACTCTGAGCTACTGGAGAAATTAACCCTTACACTTTAGATCATTTTATATCACATTTTTCATCATTACTGATGTGCCATCTGTTACCACTTCCTACAAAACCATTATAATGTGCTTTAAACAAACTCAGCTCCTTCAAGCTGAGAATGACAGCCAGTCAGTGCATAGTACATTTCATGATAAGACAAGAAAACTTGGTCAAAGACACCCAGATTCTACTTTTTACAAAATGAGGTTTATAATGAGGTTGTAATCTTCAAGCAGAGCTGTGCAGGATCTCAGTCTATGAGGCTTTATCCTAAAACTCGTACTGAGAATTTCAAAACAAATTTGAAAAGTCTGCAGAATTAAAGGTCTATAAACTGACACGCAATGGATAGTGCTTAGCATACATCAAACGTATGTCAGCAATAAGGACTGCCACTCAAGAAAGAAATTTTGCTGGACGTTGCAGGCTGTCATCTTTAAGGCTGCAGTTCTGATGCAGACAGCTCATCTATTATGCTCCACAAGTCTTCAGTTTGGGGATATCTTAGTACAGAACTATCCAATTAATTGCTTAAAGCTGTAGTAATGTTATGCATGACAAGCAGGAAAATTGCTCTGATTAGGCAAAAGTGCAGAGTCAGACCTCAGAACAATGCCGTTGTATTTCCTTGTGAATACACAGGACAGAAAAACCAAGACAGCTCTTCTCTTTGAGTGGATGTGAAATATGTACTTGATGCTTTCATTAAAAATCAAGTAAATGGCATTTTTATATCAATGTCACAGAGGGCCACCAGACCCCTTTTGCTGAAGGAGAAACATCTGTCTTTGAACGGCATGCTTGGAACAACATCTCTTACTCCTTCCATTGGAACGTAAATAAAAATTCTCTCTGCTGGAAACACATGAACAGAAGCAAGCATACTTCAGCTAGGATCACTGCAAATGTATTGCCATTTCTTTCTGTCCTGCCACTGAGAATGCTTTCCCTTTCCCTAGGAATCCCTCTGGATATGTTGGTAGTGGAGACACAGCACTGTGCACTCTGAACACTTCAGGAGAGTACAAATTCCACCCCAGCTGCAAAAAGGGGATTAAAACAGAAACAAGTGAATAATTAAATATGACAGAGAAAAATGAAATTAAATCAGCAAAGTTTCCTACATTAAGACAAAAACTCGGAGGCAGATCGGACATTCCATAAGCCAAAATTAACAGAAACAAATAAGATGGCTCATGCTCTAGTTTCACAAGTGACAGCTATATGTTCCAGCAGCAAGGCAGAGGTCAACCTGGAACTCAAACAAAAGTTAAAATAAGAAATTAATATCAGAATATAAGAGAAATATCATTAATAACTGATGAACTTTGGAAAGCATCAGGAAAAAAATGACACGCAAGTAATGAAATGCAGCTCCCTGTTTTTTGGAAATCCTTTTAGGTGAAAGCCATTGACCTCAGCCATTAAGACCACGAAATTAGAAAGGAAATTACCTAAATAAGCTGAAAAGTCTTAGTTAAGGCAGTAACATCCAGGATTATTGTAATGATTTTTCACAGTCCTAGTAAACCATTTATTTATATTATAATTTGTAGTTTTATAGGGATGCACCACAGTTTGAAAGGTGTGTCAATGTATGCATGTACACTAAAAATGTACAGTGACATTCTTACATTTTTCTGGACCAAGGACCTATGTAATAAAAGTTATATATAAAAAACACTATACACATAAACAGTATATAAACAAGAAATATGAAGAACAAGAGAGAAGTGACGTGACCTAACTCTGAAGTTAGATCTGCTCTGAACAAGAGGTTAGACCAGACGAATTCCAAAGTTCCCTTCCAACCTCAGCTATTCTCTGATTCTACGGTGGGTTTTTTTCTGTTAACTACAAGCACACATCTCGCCTCGTGCACCTCCTTGTGGTTCACCATTGGAAAGAAGCTTTGGGAACCAGTAGCTGAGGGAACCTGGTATAACAGGGTCCCACATTATCTTACAGTTTGGGGGCTGATGGCAGTAACGGTATTCCCAACACCCAGCAGCCGAAGCTTGAATATGTACTGCCTTCTGCCCTACCACAGGTTTCTTAGATATAATGTTTTACATAATTGTTAGCTCTTGCAGTTACTATAGAACCAAAACCATCAGAAAGGATAAAAAAAGTGTGGAACTGTAAATCATAGGCATGATGTTAAGCTCTTGAGAAATACAGTACAAATGAGACAGATATATAAAAGTTTGTGTGCACAGTATTGGGGCTACAAAACAGTCTACAGACATTCTGAAGCAAGGCTTTCTGAAGAAAGTTTTTTTTCTGGCAAGTGCTGAAAAAAACAGGAGAAATCAGAGTGCAGATAGAAACGATAATGGCCATAGCACTTGGACAAAGTTACAAAAATTAAGGATGATAAACAGAAAGAGCAGAACACAGATCTGAACACAGATCTCAAAAAAATGCCCTTTGGTGTATTTATGTTTGGATCTCAAATCATGTTTGTTCAGTTACCCATTTGTTATAGAGATAAAGCACTCAAAATTATGGACACTGTACACCAGGGTTTTCAAAGAAGTGGCAGAGAGCTAAACAGCGTGTTGATTCTCATCTGTGCCATAAACGTAGCCGCACAACTCCGTTCACCCTAAGAAATACTCCAAGTGAAGTGCTATGTTCACATTATATATTTGGCCCATAGCTCTATCTGAACCCTGCATTGATCATTTTCTTCTTTCCCCGCACTAAGCAACCATTCACACGCCACGTGGACACAGAAGAGCTGTCAGAAATGGCATGTAGAGATTAGTGGAAATTAGGCATGTCTCTTGCTGGAGCCTTGTGTTAGGACCAAAAGCAGCTCAGAAACTCAGAAGAGTCGACAGCGGACCCAGAATAATCCTGACCCTCTGTTGAAGTCACATTAACTGCTTTTGGGTTTGCAAGACAGAGGATGAGACAGCACCAAGACAGCTAGCCTGGGGACAGGCTTCAGGTTATTAAGACAGCTACGGGGTTAGCCAGGAGGGATACAAACTTCGGTGAATTTTCCTGAGGGGAAGGGGAAAAATGGGAGTTAAGACCAACCAAGTAGCCTGCCTGGTAGCAACAGTTATGCGATGGCAGCCTTCAGCTAGCCAGAGGCGTCCATGAAAACTGCACAGAATCAGTTCTGAAATCCAACTGTAATGTCCATTTGTTGTAGAAATTAATTCCCCAAAGAAGAGAGCAAAGGCAAAAAAATCAAACATAGCAAATTTTTCTGACATTAAAAATGAAGTGCGAGTCTATACCCTTCTCAATATTCTATCTCTGTTAAAATAAGTACTTCCTTGGCAATTCATTTCTGATGACAGCCAAATCCCCAAATATTAGTACCATGAAGCATTATTAGATATTGAACCACTGAAGAAATACAGTAGCAGAATAAATAGTGATGCTGTTCTACTTCTTTGAACTAGATTTTTGAAACAAAGTGTGGGTCTTTCTGCTAGCTACACAGGTGTGACAGAGAAGCAGTATGACTGAACAATTAAATAAAATGTTTCTCTATTAAATACATTAAACCAGTAAATGCAGATGAACAGGTACTGCTCACTTGCTTTCCAGTAGCAGTGGCTTGCAAATTATTTGCAAGAGGATGCTAAATTCTCTCTTTGGTATGGATCCAGCAAAACTACTGCCAGATCACACTTCCTGGGAAATGTGGGACTTGGCATGGGATTTGGCACAAGACTTTACAAATGTCAGCTTTCCTGTAAAAACATCAGGTCTGTTGTCATGAAAACATCAGTTATGAGTAATTTCTTTTCTTAATATTACTAGCCAATACAAATAGAGAGAGGATGAAATGTCAGTCATGTGCAGCCATGCACTCAGGGCTGGATTTTTGTACACCGTTGCCCAGAATAGAAATATGGATTTGGGATTTTGAAATGGATGTCCACACTTTGGATCAGTACATGTTGTATTTAGAAGTATATCTGTCCTGTACTTCAGGATACCTGTCATTACAAAATAACTGACAATTAGGAGGAAAATAGCAAACAGTAGAGCTAGGTACTCATGTTCAAGCCAGAGTTGCTGGAGTATCACCCTATTTCATTTTCTTTACAAATATTTGTCTCTGAAGAGTATGGATTTTTATTTTTTTTAAAATGAATATTCCCTGAGAATGTAAAGCACTAGAGGAAAGTTAGGATTTGAACAAGATAGTCATGGCAATAAATTCAGCAGCCTGTGACGTTATTTTTACCAGTCTGGCAAGCAATGAGCTGCATGAATGCTTTACTGAATCAGTACACATAAACTAAGCTCCTGGCAGGTCCAAGCCCTTAAGTGGTTAATTAGTATCTCATTTCTAATACACTGTCTAATCTGTGGGGAAGCAGAGAATACCTGCTCCAAGCAGATGCAAGTACTGTTTCGGAAGATGCCTGTTAAGTTTGAGAAGCCAGAAAAAGCTTCTTGTCTGAATGGACATCTTACTCCATGCAGCCATTCAATCGGTCTTAGTCACTTCTGTACGTACCAGCCTGCCAACACATAAACATTCAGCCCTCTGAGTCACACATTGTATTTGCACTGGGATCTCCTCAGAAATCTCATACTGATAGCAACAGCAGTTACATCTGAACCTTAAGAAAAAACACTGCTGAAGATCCCAAAATTAAACTTTGCCCATAACACTCTCTTTTCTCAAATTCCCCTTTTAACACAAAATTAATTTGAGTGTATATCTTTATGTCTAGCCCCTGTGTAGAACTGTTATCCAGGAAGAAGTACACAGAACCAGTCTCAGAGGTAAAAGCTTCAGTACGGGACCAGTGTCAAAGTAAGTCAATTTTTAGGACTAACAGCCTTGACAGTGTCCCTTTAATATGTTGATCTGTTTCTGTAAAGCACATTAAGAAAAGTTTAGCGTGAAAGAGGCTACAAATGTGTTTGATATGATATGGCAATAAGTGTACATTTTGAGCATACTAAAGCTGCCAAAGTACATTTTAAACTGCTTTTCTTTACTAGCTAAGGGCCCAGTTCAATGAAAAAAAATCCAGACTTCTGTACACTAGAAGCTGCAAAAAAATCTGGTTTTCTCTGACATCTGTAACCCACTGTATATATTTTCAAGGTGGAATCTACATCTTTCTTTGAGAGATAATGAATATTATTTGTCTGTTCGGACTCCTGAGAAACCTCAAGGTGAGATCAGGGCTGGATGTTGTCCATATAGAGCTGGGCAAAATCACTTCCCTTGAGGATTTAGAAGTCCCGAGCACTTTGTTTTCAAGAATACTGCTGAATCACCTTGCCTGCTGCATTGTATTTACTACTGATTTGCTTCTGATGTCCATTATACGCTTGTGAATCTATCTGTTTGATGAAAGTTTGATGCTGCAAGAGATAAACAGTCTGCATCATATTTACAGGTATTGCTAAAGAAAGCACGCTTGACAAAGAAAGTTTTTTTTTCAGTGAGATCTTATATCCCAAGAGTTCTTACTGGTTTTTCTTGTTTTCTCCTTTGATTAAAACAGATGTTAATTCAATGGTTAATGCATACAGAAAGTGTCTAAATAGTACAGATAGTTCAGCATGTGGTTCTCTGTAAAAAGGGTAAAGTTTAAAAGGCAGTCTCAAATATTATAAAGAACCCTTCCTATATAAACTTCAGTGAGGAAATTCCAAGCTGTCTTTATTTTTGTAATGTCTGGCACAATCTCTTTCTAAAGTACTGTCTATTATCAATTACTACTCTTATGAAGCACTTACTGATGCTTTATGATTACATCATGCTGGCCTCTTCATTGTTCCCACTGTTGCACACTACTAAAATAAGCTGGAAGTACATTCACTAGTTTTGGTTTATTGCTTTCCTTTTAAACAAGTTATCCTGTAGTATTCACCACTTTTGTGTCATCTGCAGTAAAGGATACAGTAATCATAGGCTCTGTTTAATCTCTTCTATTACACAAACTGATGCAATGGAAAAAGCAGGCAGGTTTTCAAGCACACAAGCCCTTCTTCAGGTCTGAAATGGAAGCAGCCAAACTTTAAGCACACAACATATACACACATACAAGCCTGTTAAGTGAACACAACAAAATAAATTTATCTGGATAGCACTGTGTTCAAACCATTTCCTAGGAACATTTCTGGAGTTGCTTCTGAAATATTTTTAGACGTGTAAACATTTAAGGAAAAGCATTTAAAAATATGGCAAAGTAATCTGCTATTAGAAGATCCTTTAAAAACTAAAATCCCGTCACAATGCAACAACTAAGGCTCAATAAAATGAAGACTGACATTCTACAAAATATCAAAGAATGAAAAGACATAAAATATACATTAACACAAAAATATCTTTTATAGGAATATATGCACAACTGTTAAGTAATGGCAAATGAGGATCGAATAATTTTCTTGTGCAGAGCCACAACTAACAAAGTGTAAAACGTGACTCATTGTGCAACATAAATATAAAAACAACCAGCTCAAGAGTACGTACTTGATATCTCTAAGTGAACAACCCCCAAGACCTCATCTTCAACCAAAATATCCTTATACCAGCTTTGATTTACGGTCCTTTGAAATGGCGGAGGGAAGATGTTTCACAGTTTCTTAGTTTTACAGCAGAGCTTCATTTCCTCATATCCACTCTCAGCACAACTGGATAGAAAGCAGGCAACAATGTTTTAGCTGTCAACATTTACTGTTTAAGTTAATTTTTTGCTCCTAAAATTATAATGATTAGAAATGTAGCCCTGCACTGTTTATTTATTCTTCCCAGAAACATGCCTTCTACATTTGACACAACTTTTACATTGCTGCCATGGTGGAATCTGAAAAAAATATTTTTTTTCAAGAAAAAATGGGAAGGGGCTGATTGATATACTAGCTTCCAAATCTAACTATGTACTGAGCAACCTACACATTCCTTCTGAAATTCTTGCTATCTGCAGAAACAAAGATGGCAGGGCTAGTTGTCACAAATTCTTATTTTACAATGTCTGTCTTTCTTCTCTTTAGGACTCTATTCTCTTGGAAAAGTAAGCATTACCTAGCCTTTTTTTCTTTACGTACTTTTTTTTTCACATTTGTTTGTTTTAGCTGGCACTCGCTCTATTTCATTGCTCCTTTCTGCAGATCCAACATATATAAAGAAACTTTTGGTTTAGAATGATCAAATTAGGAATATAATTTATTACAAAGAGCTATTTCTCTAGAACTTCTTCAGCAATGTCTTAATTAGCAACAAGGGCAAAGAACTGGTAAAGCAAGATTCATGTGCTGCAGGGCATCTCAAACCAGCTACCCGATTGCCTGATATTCCTTTCATATCAGACCCCAGTGCACAAAAACACTACCAGAACAGAACTCTGCATTACTCTGATTTAACGCAGGGCAGCAGAAAAACAGGTGCCTCATCCTTGCAACAAAAATCCTTCTGCACTGAACATCTTTGATAAGAAACACTCATAAGCAACAAGTCTTTAGATTTTTTTTATTTTTTTTTAGGTCTTGCCTAGATGCATCTCACTGGCTTTTCCACAGAACAAAAAGCCCTGAATCAACATTAAAAAGTGGTACTCTCAGCCACTGCTGGCAGGTAAGAGTCGGTCCTGAAGCTGAGCACGCAGTGAGAGAAACTGCAAGGCTACAGCAACAGTCTGCTGTATACAACTCTTCCCTACAGCTTTCTTAATGTGCAGCCGAGCCAACATCATAAGTCAGCCCTACCTGCCCGGAGAGCCTAGCTTTGCATACGGCTGTGTCCAAGGACTGGCAAGGTGCACTCACAGCAGACTCAGAGGAGCGGGAGAGACAATTTGAATGGATGCTACATCCCAACAGCGTACCTGCCACAGCAGAAACAGAGCTACTGTTCCTACAACACTGACAGGCGGCCTTGGATGGCGCAAGGAGGAGGAAGCCATAGCCAAGTGTTGTTTGATTAACAATGCCCGTGAGATATCTGAAGAGTCTCTACTTTCCTTTTCTTCGCTAGCAGTCACATACCGGCAGGGCAAAAGTTTTGTGCAGGCATTAATAAAAGAGGTTAACGAGAGGCTAACTGCTGAGGAACTAGGGAGGGCTCTCAGCCCTGTGCCAGGGCAGCCTCGCTCTAGGCACCACATACCTCGTCCTCTTACACAGGAAATTGTGTTCACAGTTTGAAGATAGGAAGGTCACATTTAGTGCAAGACCTGAACGCAACAGGTCTTGTTGCATAAACCTTCTGTGCTGAAATCACATGAATTAGTATAAAACCAGCTTGGTCCATTTGGCAGCCAGGAGCCATAGGTGAGAATCACTAAGTGCATCTAACCAAATACAGCCAATTTAGTGACAGTCACCAGAACTTCATAAGAACTTCTGTTCCGTTTCGAGGAACCATCTTCTAAGTATTGTGTTAACTTCACCATTCATTTAGTACAAAGATAACCCATTCATATAATTTACAGTAAACAGTGAATGAGCTTCTTACAAAGCAGATTGAGGAGACTTTGTACACGTTTGCTATCTCCTACCCCAATCCCATACAAGACATGAGAAACAAATGTGTTTCTTATATCATATTGCACCTTCTCAGCAAAAAACATTTTACTGTGCTTGAGCAGACAAGAAAACAACCCCTCCTTCAGAGCGTCACATTGCAGAGTTTCAAGCACAGAAGATACAGCATAATGTGAAAAGCAAGTTCCTAAGAGGTAGTGCTATCTCAGAACCCAATACCGAATATTTGTGCACACAGAAGTACAAACAGGAACAAAGGAAGAACAGGGTAGTCATGAAATAGCCTTCAATGAAATTAAAAAAAAACAAACCATAGTGAATGACAGCAGCAGCAAAGGAGTGGGATACTCAAGACTAAGGCACTGAAAGAAATCCTTCCCATTTACAGCCAAATTTATACGAAGACAAAGTATTTAGGATTAGAGAAGATAAAAGATCAAAAGGTTGAAATTATGTTTGTTTAACTGGGTTTATGAAAGGGTGTATTAAGAGGTGAGCTGCACAAACAAATTAAGTTTGTGTAGTTTTGACATATCCAACAAAGGGTAATGAAAACCACAACCACCACTGGGAAACAACAGCGGGTAACCAGCTCCTGCAAGGGAGAGGTACAGGAGATGAGAAAATGATAAAGATCGCTTGATAAAAAGATATGAGGAAAAGCAAAGCCCTAACGTCTTGTATCTTCTGATACTTCACATTTCAGCCTTGTCATGGTTTACTATAATCAAAACGCGGGTAACAACACGACACAGAACGGAAAGCAAGCCTGAGGTTATTTTCACTTGAGACAGAGGAGTTGCCAGGCGAATTACTGAGAACTGTTTGGCCTCCAGAACTTACCTGGCCTCTTTTTACTCCAGGAGCTAACAAGACAAATATACTAACTCAGGCTCCTGCCAGGTGTCTGGAAGTACCTGCTGGAGTCAAGGCTGCAAATACTCGGTAACTTCTTGTCTTCACATAGCTGTAACTACTTGAACTCCTCTCCCATCCCATCCTGGCTTTCCGCACACGCACTCTCCAGGTGATACTTTACTTGTCTGAAAAAAGTAAAAATGTTTTCTAAGACAAAACCCCTTCAGCCCACCTCCCCAGTTACTGATCAAGAGTATTGCTGAAGAGATCCCAGTGTGTGCTAAATTCTACACTTAGTAACACCATTTCATACACTGGGTTTAAGAATACTACTGTATCTCCCAGTAACAGTACAAAACATTATTGGTAGAAGCTCACATGCATCTCCAACTGCAGATTGATTCAGTTGTGTTGGCACTTCCTAGCATTTTTAGTGATCTCAGACTAGATCAGTCTACCTGTTGCTTTTGCATGGCTTTACAGCAAACTCTTCAAATTTGTTGTTGCACGCATATTTAGGCATACATATTTGCATGTTCATTTAGCTGCTCTGAGATCCAAAATGCTAATTTTGAGTTTCGTTCTTTAATTCTGTCGTTTCTAAACTTACAAGTGCTTAGCTTCTAGAAAAAAACACATATTCAAAATTATTTTAGTGTGCATAATATTATATATACCATTCAGTTCAAATAATACAATTTCATGAACAGGAGGACTGAATTTATTGAAAAATACATCACAGATAATGCTGCCACTTATACAGCTGATTTGGTACAAAACATTTTAAAATAATTTCATAGCTTTAAATGCATGCTCTTGAGATTTTCTTCGATTTTGAATATTCTGTAGCTCCAATCAAGACTTAACAAAGTTAGCACTGAACAAAAAATTACATATTTCCTTACAGCATTTTTATAGACTGACAGTAATTTAAGGACTTGTAATCAGCTAAGTTTATGGTCTTGCTTTAATTTATGCTTTTTAATGCCATTAGTATAATGTTGGTCTGAGGTGTAAGATCTAAACTCTAGACTCTGGAAAAGCTGCAGATGCTAAGCACAGAAAAGGATTGAACCAAATATTTTCCTTGTTCTTTTCACCAAAATCTAATTTTGGAAATGGTCTGAGATTTTATCTGGTCCATATCCATTCTCCGCATGTGAATTCCTCTATTTCAAAAGATACTTTTTCAATTTGTGTTGTAACAAAACAAAAGCAGTGGAGTTTTATCCTTTCTGGTGTTTTGGGCATTTTCACTTAAAGGAAATGCTGCAGGTGGTTTCACCTGGCACCTCTCCTTAAATCAAGATTCTCCATCCCCCCCAAAAAATACATATATTCTTAGTGTGAGTTTTGCCAATAGGAGACACAAAAGGCCCAGCTTGGTCTGATAAAAATTGGAAGCACAAAGCACAAAGCAAAACTAAAAAAAAGTATGGCTACAAAGCTATCATATAATATGTATGAGGGATAGCACTAGTAACCTACTAATGTTTATGATATTTTGAGCAGTTTAACAGCATACCATCTCTTTTGCTTTTTCTGCTGTTGAACACAATGACAGATAAATGGCAGGAATTATGACTGGGCCATGTTTATGCTGCCTTTAAATTTTTCATTCACCTTTCTGTTTCTACATTTGGTATGTAATAAAAATTTCTACAATCATTTCAAAAGTTCAACATAACAATGCTTCAGTATTGCCACAGAAAACACTTTTATAAGCAGAGATCATGGAGATGTCTGCAACGCTACAGTCTGTGTTATCACACAGCCATTAATTATTAAAAATGCCCTGAACACTGTAGCCCTGCTTAGAGCTTCTGGATATTTCATTAGTATTTTCAGTGGAAATAAGAGCAATTATCTTTATTACTTTAATATCAGCATTTGCCACTGATATTTTCCAATAAAAGATGCATCCTTTATGTTTGGAGAAAAGAGGCTAGAGACGGTGGGGGGAAAGCGAGATACAATGGCATCTATTTACTGCATTCACTCTGGAAGACAAGATGGCAAATTTCTGATATGAAGAGCAGCACTTGGTGTGAAAATAAAAGAGAAACGAAAAAGTAAAACCTGAGAAGCAGGAAAAGTATTTCTTTCTGCTTCAAATATGATACAGAAGTTAGCTGCCAGCAGTATGAAATATCTTGTGTTTTACGATCTCCTTTTCATATTTACATTGCACAGTATTATGAGATTTTAACTTTCCCCTTGGAAATTACTCACTCTTTTAAAAACGAAATTCAGCTAAAAGTCATTTTGTATTACAATAGCTTCTGAGGCCTAAAATTCATCCTGGAATTGCAGTAGAAGACGGAAACAGGCACGGAAGAGCTATTAATTGTTGGTGATATAGTTTTACTGCTCAGAAGTACTACAATAAATCACACTAGAGGTTCTAGTGGAGAGTTGACGGATTTTTTTTCCTCTGGTTTCATTTGACTCTTAAACAGTTAGTTTGATTATTTTTTCCTTATCAGATTTCCTATAATTAGGGGCTATGAGGAAGATCATTAAATAGTAAATGATTTTTTCATCAGCCATATGGTCACCTCAGAGATTTAGGAATCTAGTTTAGGCCCCATCTGTGCCAGTAGGAGTTTGCTGGCAATGTCAAGAACTCCACGCTGTACATAAGTGGACACGTAGCAGAGGAAACCTAAATCTGAAGTGACATGGTGCCACAGACAGTTTGCGTATAGATCCAATCTCAGATGCTCAAATTCTGCCTTGGGTCATACACGTAAAGTCTGACATATTATGGAAAAAAGGAAATTCATAACTTGGTTATGCAAGGTAGGGAGGGAACTTCTAATTCCTATTAAAATTTACACCAATGCAAAATGGTCAGCAATAAAAAATTGCCTTTTGGATAGCTATAGTTCCATGTCTTGGTATAAACAAGCTAATTATAGAGCTCTATCTGCTGAAACTACCTGACTCTCTAATAGTCTTTGAGGTGGCAAAGTTGAAATCAGAACTCACCCATTTGCAGCATCTTGAGACTCTAATTGTGAAAACTGCCTTCTAAAATCAGGGCCCAGCTATGACAAACTGTATTGCAGGTAAGTTTCTAAATGAAGCCAAAAGGTTGGGTCATTACATGAAATCACTAAACTAGAAATTAACTCTGAAAGGTTGGATTTCTATCTGAACCTGGCACTGAAGAAAGTGGTTAGGAGTAACCTTTGGAAATAAAGCTCATCAGCACCTCATTCTACCTGATCAGCTTTGCAAATAAGGATGTAGATTTTACATAAACCTCTCCCTTTTGGAAAATTCTCCACTTGTCCATGCTCTTCATTACAAACTAGAAGAGAAACAGTTTTTCTGCTGCTCATGATTGCTCTCACTGATTCTGGCCTAGGTTGAAAATGAGATGTAAAACATAAGAAGTAAGCTTTTGCCCTCTGGGGTCAATAGGAAAATAGGTTTTAGTTTATTCATAGTATAAAAATGTGCAAATAGATCTCTCAAAAAAAAAAAAAGGAAAAACTTAAGATGTCTCAGTTTCTCCTTTTTTTTCCACTGAAACACTGGGAAATGCGCACTTTTTTTTTCCAATTTTAGAAATTCAGGAAAGAATTAGTCAAATTACAAATAAAGAATTTTGTATAAAAAATCAGCTTCTCTTTTTAGATAGCATTCTTACATTTAAATGAAAGACCCATTACACTCACTGAGTAACATTCCATAATGAAATGTATCAGGCAAGATAGTAAGGGCAAGATTTCTTTTAAAGTGGTTGTAATTTCCAAGTGTACATTTTAGAGCACTGAATATGAGAAAAAGAACTTTTTTTGATTTTTTTTTTTTAAGAGAGCACATGTTCTCCATTTACATGCAAAGTTTATCAAATGGTTGACCAAATTTTGCGAGTAGACTCACTATATTCTTGTCACTAGTGTAGTCACTAGCAGTATAGCAATAGCAATAGCAATAGTATGGTCACTACTAGTAGTACAGAGTTAATAATATTCATGTACTGAAGAACAGACTTGAATGTTTTCCACTGCCCTGTAGGACATACCTTGGTTGAAACAATTTGTCACCTTACCAAAACCAGCTGGGTTGATGTGATATAAATTAGTCCAAAACTTAGCAATATCATAGTATAGACTTACTGAGAATTAGCTCAGTCAGAAGATTTTTTTCTGTCTCCCTTACAAAAAGATATTAAGGAGCAAAGGAAATAAAAAGAAGCATCATGCTGTCTTTTCAATCATAATGGCTGTTACAACCTATGGTCCCAGCTGGAGCAAAGGGGACAGTGCTTTAGGCCAAGCCCCCTTCTCTAATTCCCTTTTAAGACTTCGTACAGCAATGGAGCACAGCTAGAATCACTGCTGTCCCTGAAGCACAAGGGCTGTATGTCTTGCAAAAGGATTAAGAATAGGTACCCCCAGTGCTTATGTTTATATACAACAGTTTTCTACTATTCTATGACCACATGCAAATGGAAAATTTACTGCAATGCTATACTCGCTGAAGAGAGAGTTCATGCACAGAGTATGCATTTAAAGATTATTTTGGGAGGATTATCATGGTCTCCTCCAACGTGAAACCGTAAGGTTTTGTGTTTTAAATGTGGCTGACCACAGTTTGACTTTTACATGATCCACTTGTCATCACATATCACACTTAAGAAAAAAAATAAAGTAAGAAGTAGGCTTCTATCTCCTTTTCAAAATTTTAAAAACAAAAATACATTCATGCTATGTGCATGCTGACAGCTGAAACATCAACAGCCAAGAAACAGTAAACAAAGAAAAAGCAGAATATTTGCAAATAAGTTTGGACCAGCACTAGAGCTGCCATAATTTAAATGTACTGTCAAAATGGGTAGGGAAGTCCTGCTTCAAAAATCAAACAAGCAAACAAACAAACAAACAAGCAAAAAAGAAACCCCAAATTGACAAGGCCTTTGATGAAACTCATGGTGCTTTTTAGGTGAAGGTTCAGAAGTGGTCTGCTGAACTGGGCTGATCTGGGCACTGACTTTAATGCTCATGTTCATGAATCATTGCCCTGCAAAACTTGCTTCTTTTTCCATTCATGAAAGAAGGAGCACACCCAAAGAGGGAGAAGTCCTTTGTTTCCATCTCCTTTGGGAATTACAGTGAGGACATCATCAGACTTTCTAACATCATAACAATCCTAGAAGGTGTGTTTTAACAATGCAACTTACCAACAGTCTGCTGCTTGCCCTTTCCCATCCATTTTGTGATTGCATCTCCCATGCCCCTCATGTAAGTCTTTAACTAAGCCATAGGACCCCAACACATTGTTGCAACTCCACGATCACAAACTATCTCACATACTTTGTTCAAGACTTTCTTGTTACAGAGTAGTACCAACGGTTTACGCTGAAAATAAGTATGTGCAAGAGAACTTGTATGACCGAACATCCACTTGAACATTCTGCATTTAGCCTAAGACAGTGGTCTACACTCCCTCACTAGCCAACGGTAAATTTATCTCAGGTATCTTTGACCCTTTCCTGAAACAAATCACACTCTATCTCCTGATTAAAGGAGATTAATGAACTTAAATTTGACACCGGACTTTAAAATGTGTTAGATAAGTCCCACCCATGCACAGTACAGTTTTCTTACTCAAATTTTGGATCTTGTTCTGTTTCCCAAAGCTGTTACACAGTAGATTTGGTATCCTGAGTGTGACGCTCCAGGGCTTCTGTGTCAAACACTTTGAGAAAAGAAGAAAGAGGAACAGAAGTACTTCCTTCATTCACGCCATATACACAAATAAAGACAAGTGGAGATGATCTTATCATTTTAACAAGTGAAAACAAACCTCAACTATGCTAGAGCAACTAAAAAAACAGTCTTTCCTTTTGATATAGCAATATGCTTTAGGCCAGTTTTTGAGGGCAAGTTGAAACTTCTGAGACTGTTCTTACTGATGAAGAGTTTTTCATGATCTTGGGCTTCGCTGAGCTAGGCGCTGGACAGATGCTGCCTGCTCCAGATCTCAGAATAGGGAACATAGAATCTAACCTGAAATGAAATGCAGTTGTGTTACAATTGTGTTTTGCCAGCTTTCACCAAACAGAATAAAAACAAAGACTTTTTTTTTATCCTTTTGGGTGCTATAGTTGTTACCTCTTTTGTTTTAGTCCTCTTTCATGTTGAAGAGTATGTGCACTGTAAATTTATTTAGTATGTGAGTACACTTTAAATTTACTAATTTAAATTTACTGTAAATTACAATTTAAAAGAAATCAAAAAGAAAGATGTCACACTTAGGGCAAAAGACATTTCAATCAGCTTTTAGCAATTAATCATGAATTGGTATTCATCCTTGAACTGAAATGAGGAAGACAGGTAGATGGAACTGTATCATCCATGGATCCAACAGCAATTGTCACACTATTTTCCTTTCCTCTTTATTTACCCAGAGGGGTTACACTAGAAAGAAAAAATTATGTATTTGTAGCAAGCAGAACATAAAATTTACCTTCTTTCAATGAGTATCAAAACTGCACAATGAAAAGCAATCACATACAAACATATTCAGGAGCAAAAGAATGCTACTAAATGCTGTATTTCAGTGAACTAGGTGGTAACAAATACAGCGTCGCGATAAGAGTGTCTTTTTGTAAGAGAAAGACTACCGAGAACTTTTAAGCCTTATATCGACAGTCCTCAGATCTGAGGAGAAAATAAACTAGACTAATCTTGATTCCTATTGCTTTAATGTATCACTTTCTACTAATTGAATTAACAACAGTAAATTTATCTTCTCAGCTTTGTTTCCATTTAAAGTGATAAGGCCTAAGTCCCCCATAGTTTTGAAGAATTCATTACCTTAGAGCCTCAGACATCCAGAAAGTCTTGCACAACTCACCAGGGCTGCAATGCTAAAAAGCTTTAAAAACCTGGGCCTGCATAAGTGAGATATTCCCAAGCAAGGCTGAGAAATGACAAGCCTGGAAATTATATGTAAAGGCAGATCTTCAAGCAGTGGTCACCCAAGTAAGGGCCGGATAGCTGGGAGCTGGGCTTGTATCCCTCCTTATCCACAAAAATCAAGAAATACAGTTTCAGGAAGAAAGAGGCTGCTCATCACACCGCTTTGGAAGGGATTTCTGGGAAAGCAATTCCACTTTTCTTTGGGACTTCACCCAGGCTTTGACTTTTCTTACCAAATACAGGAGTGAATTTCTACTGGGAAAGCAGAGTACCCATCCAGAACACCTCAGGATGCATGCCAAAGTGAATGCATAAGAAAACACAACTGACAGAGCACAGGCTCTTTGCACATCACTGTAGGTTTTATTTCATCACTAATGCTCCACCTAATTCACCTTTGGCTGGGTTACTATGGGGTGGGGGAGGAAGGGGGAGAAAAATAAGCTGTCTGTCATGATTACAGGGCTAGCTGCATCCCTCTTCCCTTCCTTATTTCTCTGAATATACCTTGCCCTCTCCAAGTATGTAATTCTCTAATCTATCCACCTTGGACGGACCACCGCACAGCATGTGCTTTCCTCCCTCCTCTGCCTGTGCTCTGAGCTGGCTGGACACAAGCAAGCCAGATCCAGAAACTGGATAGCCATTAGCAGAGCACTGAGCCTCACCTGGTAAGCCCCACCGGGAGCCTAACGGCTGCTGGCTCGTGTCCACACAGGCAGATACTTCAGCTCCGCCTCAGTCTACACTGGCCTGTGCACCAGCTGCTCTTCTGCGGCCTGTTAAGCCAACACTGGCACCTATGAAACTTCCATTCAGAAATCCATGATCAGCAGTAAATACATCAGATAAACCACCTTATAATTTAATAATGCCTTGACATACGAAGAATAAAATGTATATAAAAGATCTGAAAGCGAGAGCTTACATTCAACTCTACTATAATTCAAGCCTTTCTATTCTTAAACTGACCAGTAGAACAGGCTACTCTTGGTGCCTCAGACCTAGTTCCTCCACAGAATTTCCCCCATCATAAATTACTGCAGCCTCACGGGTCATCTGATCTCAAAGCCTAAGATCTACCCTCAGAAATAAGTCTCTGCCTGGGCTAGAGCAGAGCTAGCAGTTCAGTCAGCTCTTCAGTGTCGCTGAAGAGTAGCCCAGCTTGAACAACTCTTTCCCTCAAAGCAAAACAGTTGTTCCCTCAGTCAGTGTCTTTGCTAATGCCAGTGGACAGAGGCAAGGTAAAGATCAAAACGCCTTCCTGAGCTATCAGCAGATAATCTGACTGACAGGAGACAAGGCCAGCCTACCTTCTCTTTCATTTTGTTCTTCCTGACGAACTTTCCCTTTGAAAGGAAACCAGCGCTTGTACACGCTGACTGAACCACACAGCGCAGCCGCTCTGTTGCAGCTCTGTCCCAGCACCACTTGGAGCTAAAAGCTGGGACTGCCTCATTTCTCGGCAGCAGTTCCTTCCTTCCCCATCCCTTACACAGCTAGAGTTTAGGCGAGTCGATACCTAAAGCATGACTCTGAGAGTCCACCTGTCAACAGCATGATTGACGCTAGCAATAAGAATGGATTTTGGTAAGACAATTGTCCTGCTGTATATTATAACTAACTTAATATGTAAATTGCATTTATGAGTCTGAGCTCTTAACCGATCAATTATGTTCAAATATTTAATGCTCCTGAGGAGCCAGGTCTGGTGCGCTGGCTTCAGCCACTGTTCAAACTGACGGCAAGGTGTTGTACAACAAAAAGAAAGTCAGAACAAGCTCACCAATGTAATGCTGTAAGCACTTCAGCTAAATATCAAAGAGACCATCTCATATCTTAAATTAACACTGAAGTTCCAGGTCCATCAAATTTCACCAGGTGCTGCTTCATGAAGGAGATTTTACCTTAGCAGGGGGAAAAAAATACCTACAACTTGCCAAGTCTTCTAATGGTCAAAAAAGCCTAAAGAAAAAGGTGAGATGTATTAAAAAAAAACAACAGAAAAGATATGCTAGTGCATTATCGCCTATGATCAGCGTGCTGTGCATTGCTGGTCCAGCTCGATGTTTGAAGCCAACAGCAATGTGTTTTGCCCATTACAGGGGCCCTGGACAGGACGACTCGGTAGGGGTGGGGTTATCACAGAATAATCACACCCTTGGGTATTGGGTACGCAACAACATCTCAAATCTTGTAACACCCCAGAGGTGTGATTATCTGCTGTCATGCTTTAATTCTTAATTAAAACAAGAGCTGCAGCTCAGATAAGATCTGTGAGAGGATTATGGTCATTCTTGGTCAGACAAGGGGGAAAGTGTATCTTTGGAATTAAAATTCAGGTGCTTGGGTGAACTCTCCAATGCTGAGCTGTGCTTGAATCCAGCTCGTCTTAGTTTTCCCTTTGATATGATTTAACCAGGAGGCAGTACATACAAAAAGCTGCAGTCCCCAGGAACCAAATGCTGAATAAGCCAATAAACTGCACAGAGCTGCCATCATTCAAACATTTTTGCACTTTAATCACTTCTCAGCATTTTGACTTAAACTGTAAACTTTAAGTGTGCTTCTAATGATGCTATAAGACTGATTCTTGTTACTAAACATTAGCACAAGTCACAGCAGCCATAAAAATACTGGAGGAATGTCTTGATGAAATGTGTACTAAACTACTCAACTTGCAAATATAAAGGTGGATATACGGCCCGAGGAAAAATGAACATAAAGCACTTCTGTGATTTTTTTTGAAAACTTAATTTTATTTTTAACAAATATTAACCCAACTTAAGGTCTCTTTTAAAGGTTACATTTGCATTTACAAAGAACTTCCAAGCAATTTAACTACAATGAATTTTAACAAGGCGGCTTCCTGTCCTCACTGCTTACCTATTTTTAAATTTTATGAGACTCTTCTGGCAGAGTTTTGTAGCCGTTAAGATGAAAGCCTGGATGCATGCATACTTTAAAAGTGGAGGAGGAGGAAAAGGGAGAATAAAAAGAAGAAAGGAAAATAATCAATTTGGTATCAAATTTATTCCAAAGCCGAAAAGTGCATTTTTTTCTGATTGTGAAAGAAGACATGCAGGGAGGTCAAAGGTCAAGCAAAGAGGAGACAGTATTGTGTAGGAACTGTCACGCATCACCACCTATTTTGACATGCACAGGGCCGTTTGTTGTCTGTCGAACATGCAAATTAAGTGCCTGCTGTCATAGCTAGCCGATATCTGAAAGTGGAAAATGAGACCACCTGTAACCAGTGAATGGAGTGATGGACAAGCATTCAGAGCTCGTCATTTCCAACGCCATTCACACCACCTCCGAATTGCATATGACATGTAAAAATCTTTTCTTAATATTCACAACCGGGAAGTTTGGGGAATTATGGAGGCTTCAACTGCTGCATCTAATGGGTTCTCCAAGCAGACAGCTGTGACTGTGAGCTGGCTTGATAATTAGGTGTCCAGGAAGATTTTATGCTATGAATCAGTTAAAAGGGAGAAAAGAAAAAGAAAATAATGGCAAGCAAAACTCGCTGGAATGGAAATCATATTAACCCTTGCATGTCTTCCTCAGCACTTGGCTTTTACAATTCCTGTGAAGCAAGATTTGCAGAAATCAGACACATAATAATTTGTCTTCTGTCTCTGAGCAGCACTGTCTTCCTACTCAGAAAATTGCACTCCAGCCCTGTTTGATGCTTTGTTTTCCTGGAGAGAACTTAGAAGCATTAAATCTAAATATACCAATCCCTCTTCGATTTGAAAGCAAAGACAAGGCTTTATTTGAATTTCTAGTTAATATGGTGCACAAGATTTTAGCGAAAAGATTCATTGTACTAAAGTCATGTCCTGTCATGTGCCTGTACATACAAAAATCAAATAGTTTATCTAGCTCTTCTGTAATCCTTTGCATGTTATCCCTACTTTTGTATGCATATCTGGTTTTGTGCATGGGACGCCATAAATACTGCAGGCAGTATAATGCCAAGAAAAAAATGTGATCTTCCTGATTTTTACTTCTTTTGATAAATAAAGCTGCTCTAAAACACTTAGGACAGGAGAGTTTAGATGTGCCCATATGCACAATAAGCTCAGAAAACCTGTTATTTTACTCAGGGCCTAACTAATTAATGCCAATGTTAATTCCTAAATAAAAAATTAAGCTCTTCAGTTTGCAAATACTGTGTTGTGTTCTGAAAGCCATTCTGGCTGGATTTCCTTTCAAACATAAGGAAGACATGCATACATACAGCAGACAGTCAGCATTCAGGAAGGTGATTCAACCCACTAAGGATGAATCAGAATTCAGCCATGGAATTTTGTCCACCAATATTTCCAAGCATAACTAGAGAGTTTGGGGAGCCCGTCTGAAGTCCTGCTACGCAAAGATTGCAGCCCTCCTCCAGGCACCCAGAACCAGTAGCAGACAAGTTACAAGTACGATAAGCAAGCTTCTCCAAGTCACGCAATAGAAAACCTGTATTTAAATTAGTTTTATTTGTTTAAAAGCACTACATTTGTTTATTTCCATTGTGCCAAGCTGTAAAACATAGTAGCTGTTCCACCGTTGCCCACAACCTGCATTCACTGCTGCTCTGATTTAGGTCTCCAGTGGTTCTCTCTTCCCTCCTGTAGCAGGGAGAGTTTAGAGAAGCTGAAACAGGACTCGCTGACCCCTCTGACTGGGGCTGGGAGGGGAAATCAGAAAATGAAGGACTGAAAAGAACTAGTGAACAGATACCCAAGGGAAAAGGAGCAGAAGAGACACTGGAGAAAGAAAGATCCTACCCGCACATGTTCAAAAGCCATCCCTATCCCATCTTCTCTTGAATAACACAGCTACCCTGTCTCTTCCTCTGTGTTCTTGTCCCACTTATTTTAGACCTGCGAGTTTTCTTGGAAGCACTATTTCTTCTCTTTTAAGTTTCCACATGCTCTATGGAGAATAAGAGAGACAAGCATCTGAAGGAGTCCTGTTCCCCAGCCACAAGCCAGCAAGCCCCGTTTGATGGTTTACATCTCTAAGACTGCTGGGAAAGAAAGCAGGAGGGCCTGTACCAGAAACCGCTCAGTCAGGACTACACTGCCGGGCACAGCTGAAGTGCGGCCCTGAAATACTATCACTCTGTTTGCTTGTTTCTCCCAAACACACTGGGCAGTTTGCTGCTGGGCGGACAGAATTGGAAAAGGCAAAAAAACTGGCAAGCTTTCTGTTTCATCCATTCACACCAGTTCCAGAGAAGGTTGTTTCTCTGTGCCTGAAATCAAGGCCCACACAGGACTTGAAGACAGGCAGCAGAAGGCTGGCATCTTATTAATCATGTTCTAATCTACACACAATAGAGAATCTAAAACACCAACAGTTAAAACCATGCGGTCTGTGCATTCCCACAGAACAAAGTACTTGGCAGCAAAGTCAGATTAAAGATTTCTTCATCAAGACACCTTCCAATTAACTATCCACGTGCAATACGCTCACATGCCCCAGCAGTGCCTTTGCAACTGCCAGACTGTCAGTGCGACCAGGGTTGAAAATATCCCTCGTCTTTGAGCATATTCCAGCCTTTTATCTTTTTTAACTCCCTATAAAATGGGAGAAGAATAAGTGTAAACCTCACTGACCAGTTTCTGATATGGCCCTGAGCCAGCTCACTGCCTGCAACATCTGTGCTGGCACAAGCCGGAAGGCAGCACACTGCCATGCAAAAACCAAAAACTGCAGCTTCAGGTAGGATGTAAACTGGCATTG
Organism: Sagittarius serpentarius; assembly: GCA_034782735.1. NCBI lineage: Eukaryota > Metazoa > Chordata > Aves > Accipitriformes > Sagittariidae > Sagittarius > Sagittarius serpentarius. The sequence goes on along the minus strand of JAVKLA010000047.1, from coordinate 13,685,442 downwards.
TTGCTGAAGGACTACATAAGTGACATGGTTCTACAACCAGGGCCACACTGTTCGTCTGCCTATTAGGAAGCTAGGCGGGAGTGCAAGATGTTGGGCTCCACTTCTCAGCGTGGCCCTTGGTGGTCAGTTCACCTCCAGCAGCATGGGTACAACCAGGGCCCTGATGTCATGACGGCTCTTAAGGGGTACAATAGATAGTCATGAATAACAACAATTCTCTTTATTTTACTTTGTTGCTATTACTTGAATTAAAGCAAGCTTGGTTTTCTACATATGAGCTATTAAAACACGACTCTACGATCTTCAGCATCTGGCAATGTACTTCTCGATATGGCTTGCTCCAAGTTTCAAAGAAAAGCTATTAATTTTCAGATGCCAAAAACAGGCCAACAGGTAACACGAGGTTGTTATCTCCATTACACAAGAAGTTAGAGACGAAGGTCTGTCAGAAAGCTCTTATAAGGGTGAGAGGGCAGAAGTGGCCATCACGTGCCTTCAGGTCAAACCAAGGAGGGGTTTGCGCATCACAGTTAAGCAACATTGCTGTGAGACTGCCCAGTCTCGTTCAGGTTGGACTTTTCAGCCAACCAACACATTTCCTAAATTTTAATTTCACTAGAAATGTTTCAAACGGGTCACAAGCCAGCACTAAATGCTTTCCCAGCACAGGCCTGAGTAGCAGGAACAGGGGCAAGTTTTTTTAAAGATAATTCTTTTTGCTAACATACTGCAATATCAGGAATGCAAACCAATGATATTTGAAATGTCTGCCAGCAGTACTTCAGGCCACATGTTGCCACTCCTTCCTTGCAGTAAGCAACATGTCAAGCAGAACACCTGATTTGCCTGTCAACACGGGTAACAATGGCAGAGTATTTGTGGAAGAAAGAGCTCATGAACGCAATTGTGTAAGTCCTCCTACCCACTGTGGCAAGTCACACTCTTTGGAGCCAATCCAGGAACATAGCCCATGGGGTAAAGTGTTATATTGCCAGCCTTGTCTGACTTGTCCAGGTCAATGTAAGCCACCAACTACGCATCACTTCTGAAAATTCACCTACTGCTTGCATTCCTTCAGAAAGTATTTTGCCACCTGAGACTTGTGTTTCTGCAGACACTTCTTGTGGAGGTTTTATTTGGTTTTCTTAATTTATGTCATGTGCCTAACTTGAACACATCCTGTTGGCAGGAACACAGTCTGAGCACCCAGAAGTTCTCTTTATTCTGGAGAGATTTACAATATAGATGGGCAGACAAATAAGGCCCTTCATTTTTTTATGATGTTTTTGTAGAAATCTGCTTATTCTGTCAAAAGAATCTGTGACTGAGAAGCAGTATGACTGAAAAAGACACAGTAAATGACAAACTGAATTTTACTGAACGAGGTTCAACCTTAAATAAAGCAAGCCAATGGTTCTTTCTCTATGACTGGAATTTATCTGAATAAAAGACCTGTTTACCATTCAAACACAAGTCCATTTAACCCTAACACTGAAACCTAAGTGTGACTTAAAAGTGGCATAGACACACTAAATTTTCCCTCTTCACAGGGCAAATTGTCACCCTAATTGAGCAAATAAAATAATAAAAATTCTCAAGAGATTTCTAGCAAAATTTCCAGGTTACGTTACCTATGTATTATATTATCATTAATATGTATTTAACCACTACCTGTATTGTGAATAATTACCTGTACAGGAAAAATACTTTGCTTGCTTTCATACACACAATAATTAAAATATTCAGTTAGACTTAATATTTAAAAGCAGCACCAGAAAATTTTATCCCTGTATTAATATGCACATGGTACTTCTTTTTCTGATTATATTCTTCAGTTTCCAAGTTAATATACTGAAGCTTTCTACTCAAAAGAATTTCCAACAATAGATTGTGCCAGTAATAAGGAAAAAGAAGAGTACAAGCATGCTTTTCCACTCACTTTCTAGATAAGCTTAATTTCCCATATAATTTTTTAGTTGATGGTTTTATAAGTATTTTTCCATGTGACTTTATCTAGCTATTTTAGAAATATTCTCTTACCACTCTCTACAGATTTCTCAAATACATACAAAAGCAAGTGAAAGGAAAACAGTAAGACTGTAAAACGTGCTATATCGGAGGAAGTAAACAGCAACAAACTAAACAGCATACAACAAAAAAAGTGAGCACTGCGCATTGTGATGAAGTCCTCAAACTGGAGTTTTATGATGGCAGCTTAAAGTTTCTTACATGTGCTTGTGTTGCAGCGCTGAATGAGCCAGGGACAGCTGCACCAATTCTACACAATTAGTCAAGGTCAGACAGTGGAAAGGGAGGACACTCACTATTTGTCAAGAGAACAATGGCAGGAGGCTCAGCCTTTCTCCGCCAGGAATGACTGTTCGCTACATGCATTCAGTCAGTGGTGAAATTATGCCTGGCCCTTTTTTTGTATAGTAGAGAGGGGCAACCTTTCCAGACAATCGAAGTGTAAGAACTAACAAGGCAGAGCAACAGCACAAAACCAAGCTTGTTTTAAGTACTGAAAGCATATGTTCTTGACACAAGCTAATGTTCTGACACTTGCGGAGATAAAGGTAATAATTTCTACAAGCTTTGAGTAAAAACACTAAACCCACTTAAAACTCTTCCTTCATTACTGATTACTGGGGTTGCAGATTTTAAAAAAATATCCTGACAAGTTGCTGGAAATTATTTTGCATGCTCTGAGGGGTTTTGGTGTTTTGTGTGGTTTTTTTTTTAAAAACATGTATTTTTCATAAACCTAGAAACATATTCAGAAAGAAAAGAGTTAAATTTTGGATGAAGGCACTTCCCTCAACATAGGTAGGGAACCAGAGGCAGAAAACAAGGAAAACATCTCAAGCATCTGTCATTAGCAGAAGAGGAAAAAAAAGAAAAACAAAACATTTTTAACAATGATTTTATTTCAGTATTTAATTATGTGCACTTGGAGCTGTATTTTGAGTTTCTTTATGACACAGCACAAAGACAGAAAAGGCAAAAAAATAGTTATAAATAATGGATGTGAAGTAGTTTTGATACAGAACTCTCACGGTACTGCACTGGAATAAACGGGTTTAATTCTGTAAATTCTGTCACTTGTATGAACAAGTGTGGGGATGCAGAATGTGCTTAAACTATTATGTGGAGACTATACTGAGACCACCTTTTTAAAAAGCACACTGTAAATTTAGATATATTAAAAATGATTCATATTCACTGCAAACAGTATTGAAGTAAGTTTATGGCAGTTCTGAATGCTAACCTACTTTTAAGTGTTTTATCATATTTGCATTCATCAAAGGCAAACAATTTTTAGATACTTAAGGTGGGACTTATTACAATTAAGGAGTTTGAAAGCATTGCTCTAAGTACATGTAATTAGAAACATCAAAGGGCAAGTTTTCTTTTTCTGGACACCACCTGAAAACTAGATCGCATTAGCTTTGGAAGAAAGGAATTTCTCCTTCGGGTAGTTTTTGCAGCTACTAAGGCTGCACGAGCCACACCTGTAGTTGCATACTACCACAGAACAGGAAAGGAGGGAAATCCGTGAACCATTGTACCAACTCCTTCCTCCCCAGTAAGAGAAGCAAGGCCAGCCCCAACCATGTCTACCTCTTTGTCTATTGCTGTCCTGCAGACACATCAGGATATTTGAAAACATTTTTTTTTAAATGCTCACCATCTGTTTGGTGTTTTTTTCCTTCCAAAAATCTTTCCCCTGTGACCTGAAGCTGCATCAGCCCTGCAGTTAAGGAGCCATCTGCCCCAGCAGAAAAACTGAGTCTGGAAAGATTCAATAAGGGGAGGAAATGGGAGAGATTTTAACTTGATTTAATTTCACACTCAAAATATCCTACATTCATGATAAATACTGAATTATATCTGAAAAACAGATTTTTACTATATTAACTTCAGAACATCTCTTTTCACCTGGAGCAATTTAGAGAAATCCTTTAAACTAGGACAAATTTAGTCCTTCGTGTATCTAATAAAGACTGAGATTTGACTGTATGAACTGCACCTGTTAATCGAGACAAGAAACTATTGCACTACCTTCTAATTCTACAACCTCAACAGCACTTTGTTATTGCATTGTTTACAAAGCAAGGCATCCTTGACTGGTTTCTTTATGGTATTTCCAATGTCAGCTGAATAAATTAGAACAGGAAAACGTCAGAGTACAATGTACCTTTTCAAGCCATTTGGCTTAGTGAAGGAGGATAGATTCAGGAAAAATTACCTCTTTTCCAGTCTGGTGGCTTTGCAGGAAGTTAGTGCCTTTTTCTTCATGTTTAGCAGTCCCTTCCCATCCTCTGTTTCCCTAGAAAGAAGCCCTGCAAGGTAAATGAAATTTGCAAATGGAAGTAACCACTGAGGTCACTTTCAAGCTGATTGCCATACACCTTCTATATTGATAGGTACAGTTACTGCTTCCTGTGATAAGAATTTAAACTTAAATTTTGTTCACTCTAATCTTCCTTTCCCCCAATCCGAAGCAGAAGCTTTGCACCATCCTCCCCTCACTGGCTCTTATCTATTTGCTAGAAGGTGAAGACAGGCCCCATGTTTGAAAACAGTGCTGATCAACAGAAAACAGTCCCTCTCATCTAACACTGAACAAAGAAATTTATTAGAAAAAGGAAGACAGAATTTCTTCAGCTATTCCAGTCTTTTCAGTAAATCTATCATAAATCAAACAGACCAAAAACCCCGCTTGGGCATTATTGGATCTGAGAAAGAACTTATTCAAATGAATTCATCTAGCTAAAGGCAACTGTTATTTAACTGCATATTTTGAATTTTTCAGTATGAAAAACTAGATATTTCTATTCCATACTGACTTTTCACATATTTGGAAGGCTGAATTTTGAAACCTCAGAGCACATTAGGAAATTATATTTTGTGGCATTATTGAGAGGGGTTTTTTTCCCAAATGTGTCTACTGCCATATCTAGCATCAGTACCTGACTGGTTTGCAAATTTTTGCACACAGCCCCAAAATGGAGAAGTATTGCTTGGAACTTTTATCAAGTATAAACTATGCAAGTGATAGCATTTTACATAAAAGTTTTACCCACAGGGAAAAAAAGAATAATAAAACCCATATTAATGTTGAATATCTAGTAACTTACAAGCTATTTTTACAACATTCATTTAAAGTCAATATGTCACCTTTTCTCTCAACACCATTAAAATCCAACTAGAAATGTTTCAAACTGGAGCAAAATCTTTTCATATTATTCTTCCTGAACACTGTGGGCTGCAGAATGTTCCAAATCTATCTATTCAACTATACATGTTCCTCATAATGAGTAGATAAATGTTTTCACATGATTGCAAAATATCTCTAAAATGCTTTAATTCATTAGCATAGTTTCATGATAGATATGTATTCTGCTTAAAACTAGGTCTAAATTTGATGGATGTACAGTTTACCTATATAGTAAGTAAGGATATACAACAGCTTCAGGTAGTTTATAAAACAGAACCCACCACTGGGGAATAAAATGCTACAAACAACATTCAGTACAGTATCCAACCTGTCATTTTGATAGTACATTTCTGCATTTGACAGGGTAATAGAGTCACAACTTATGTATCACCAAAGTTGAACTGATCTATACAGACCATCTAGAGAAGGGCAGATGGATAAGAAATTTGAAAATACTGAAATAACTTTCTCACTGCTGTAACGAGGGAAAAGAGGAAGAACTAGGAATTTGAGAATCATTAATTCCTTTCTGGTATCACTCATAGTGCACTAACTTAGGCCCCTATCAACCCAAAACACAGGAGTCAACTATAAAGACATGGGTATAGAGCAAATTATAAAGTGATGCACAGTTATACTCCAAACACACTGTGAACCCTTAATGCACATTTCTATGAACCATAAATATCACTGGTTGCTGAATTTGTTCATTCTAAATGCTATGCTGTACTGAAAACCTCTGAAATAAAGTTGTTTGAAAGAGGGCAAATTGATCCGATACCAAGGCATTATGGACAGATCAAATAAATCACCTTCATTTAAACCTAATAAATCTATTTCTAGTTTAACAACAGTCACTACTAAAAGAAATCACTTGTGCAGGCAAAATGCAGTTCACACAAAATTTACATATAAAACAAATTATCATTTGAAGAATTAGTTTTCTTTAAAGAGGAAAACCACAGCTGAACTAGAATTGAAATAAGAACCTTTTTCTGGCTTTCTAAAATTAAAGGAATCATGGGGACAAGTGTGTGCCTGTAGAAACCAGAAACTAAAATCTAAATATTATCTGAAATTTGATATGAATCAAGATCAGAAATTCTACTGTGAACCATCCCAAATAAAGATAGACAGAATTATACCACAAAGCTGAAAATAAACTCTTACTTTCATAATACAGTTCTTAAGCATGTATTACTGGACATTAGCAGGAATTTCTGCTACTATAAAACCCATGTTTTGCAGAAACACACTTTGAATAATTTCACTCTTATCTGTTAGTTGCCTGGAATACTTGCTGGAAAAGAACACAAAAGTAGAAGCAGCCATCAAAGCATCTAATTTAAAATTCAATAGTTTAAAAAAAAGAATTTTGAATCTGCATTTATTGGTTATTACCCCCTACCTCTGCTAAAACCAATGACTAAGATAAGACCTTAAGTTCTGGCTATTTGATAAAGGGCCTTGACTTTCAGAGGACAAGTGCTCACCACTTTCTGAATCATTAAGTAGAAAATTAAGGACTGTGTTCCTCCATCCTGGCAGAAGCATACCATATGATTTAGGTGATGAGTCACTGAGCTGGAATTTCGATGATCAAATATTCACAATGAGATCCTTGAGCATGAGCTACAGAGCAAGACCAAGAATTATTCACAGAAGTTATCAGGTGAATAGGTTTGAATAATAAGCACATATGAGAGTCTTTGCTTATAGAGTCTGTGAAGGAAAAAAATATCAATTGTGGGATAAATTATTAATTTTAAATTACATATCTGGCTCCAGAACATATTTACTATATTATAGTGAACTGTAAGCCTAACTGTAAACTGACTGCCCTCTGTATTTTCTAAGTGCAAAGTTTTCACAATAGCCAAGCACTGCAAGAATAAATATCTGAATTGAAGTGATGGTACGAGTTCGTTGTGGAACAGAAAATATATTGCTTCTTTGATCAAAGGTCAAGCCTACAATAGTAACATAAACACACACTGGCTGGGCATAAGTGAGAAGTCTTTCATAAATTCAGCAGAAGTGAAAGCTGTCACTAGTTTCTCTTTATGAGCTTGTTTGATGACAGTGGCCTGAGGTACCAATTAAAGGGAGTTACTTTATGACATTATTAGTGCAAAGTGTGTTCAAGGGTGAGCCTATTTGTCATGCCTGATTAGCACCAAGTATGGGAAAAAATTAAAATGGTAACAAACCAAGCAAAATCTGTTTTTAAAAAGATCCAGTCAAACTGATTTGACTTTCACTCACTCAGCTACAAATTCTAGTTCCTTCCAGCTTTGTTTTGCTTTGTTTTGCTTTGTTTTGTTTTTAATTAGTGATTCAGAATGGAATTTCTTACCAGCCCACTGGTACCATGACAGCTATTAATGCTATAGTGAAGATAATTTTACTGAGTATTTGGGTGGGAGGTTTTGATTTACTGCACACTCTAATCATGCTGGTATTTTACCCTTTGCTTCTCTCATTCTAAGCCACTTGACTGGTTCTCCTACCAGCTCATGACTGAAAAAAAGAGCCAAAATCTTCAGCCATTATACTGGGTGACAACTAGGCTTGCTAAGCATAGTTTCAACAAAATCTCAAAATTCCCTAGAAAAACTCCAAGACTCTTGCAAACTCTTCTGGAGGGAGGGTCTAGAATAACATTTTTCACCCCAAAGTCAGGAAACTGGATGAAACTTTGTCACTAGATGTCTTGTAAGGGTAACCTTTTCCTAGAATGTAATAGTCTGTGGGGTTTTCCCATTTTACCACTTCCTTAACTAAGGAGGTTTTGTTGACAGCTCCTCAAAATTCCTGATTTCAAAATCTGAGATTGATCCAAAGTCAGTGATTTCAATAGTCTTCCTTTTTATTAACAACCTATAAAGCTTTCTTCTCATACTAGTGTGGAATCAAAGCAAAAAGTTACAACTAAATTCCACCATGTTTCAGAAAGCTCAAGGGGACAGGATGCATCTGTTGATTTAAATACTAACCCTCAATTTTTTGTTTTTAAGTACAACCTAAGAAAACTTGTGTTAAAACATCACCATTTACCTAAAAGTTCTCTTACAATAATATCTAGAATTTAAACTATGAAACTAACTCCTTTTGCCCTCTGTCCTAAATAGGACCCAACAGAAGCCAAAAAAACCAGCAGCAAACCTGCATGGACATCTCCCTCCCTCCACAATATTAAAAACCAACTTTTGATTTCATTATGAATCCTAAATATGAGTCTACATTGGAGAATTCTGTAAGCTGAATGGCATTTCTTAGACAGTAATTTTTTACCTGAAAAAATGTACTTGAACCTAGTCCAACATTAAAATAGTGGTTGCATCTAATTCATCTTAAGTAATCAGGAGGCTGTAGATACAATATATGCATGCCATGTACCAAGAATCTAGTCTCAGTGGGTATGCAATCCAGAGTCCCCCAGAGCTGCGCAGATCAAGCACACAATGCATGTACTGGGTCCCCAGCTCACTGGCTGAGACCCCCTTTACAGAGGGAACTCAACACAGTGAGATATGCTGGACAACATTATGCAACTACCCATTGCATAGCACTGAAAAGTTTATTTATAATTTTTACACCCCTCTAAAAATGCAAAAGATGTTACTGCTTTCATTAAAACTACTATGAAAACAGACTTCTGCCTCTGAACTGCATACCCAGCTCATGTCTTTTCACAGATTCTATGGGAAGAATTTTTTTCCCTGATTCTATGGGAAGAAATTATGAAATGATCTAAATCAGATTCTCAGCCTGGGTTTTTTTTCCTTAAAACCTCTGGAAGTTAAAAGTGCCTGTAAGTATGTATTCAGTTTGGCTACCCAGAAGTCGAAATGTCTTAATAAGTTGGGATTCCAGTGTAAGACAAGAGAATTCTATTCAAATCCCTTTAAAAAAATCAGAAGTTAAATAAACAAAAACCCAGTCATCAAAAAGAAATGTTTCTCATTTGACAGAGAAGCAATAAGCAATGTTTATTTTAGATTTAACAAGTCTAACCACATTTCTTAACTATATACCTGTGCATCTTCATGGGAACTTTTGCTAGGTTTCTAATGGTCATTAGATGAGTAAACCCACAACAATTTCTTTCTCTCTTTCCTTACTCTCCCCTTGTCATGAACAAGCCGACCTGATACTTTAAAAAGTAGCCTCACTTACAGCAAATCCTTTCTGTCTGATCTTTGTCACTTGTTTATGTCTCTTTTTTACCTTATTTATCTTTTGTTCAGTACTATCCATGTGTCTTCCAAATTTCCAATATAGAAGTTAACAACAATCTTCCTTTACATTAAAAACATGAAAGCCAAAAGAAGTGCTGAGAAAAAAACAGTTTTCAGCTTCACCACTTTAATTACAAATGACTTTTGGCGCCAATGTGGGTGTGAGTCTTGGAGCACTTATTAGAATGGGAAAATAAAATATGAGAAAAACTTGGGGGCCAGGTGGAGACAATGTACAGACAAGAAAAAATTAGTATGGAATTGTGGGAGGCCTATGAAATACCAAGCAAGTGTTGTGGAACTTCACCACTTAATTAGGTCAGGGCATGAATGCAAGATTATGAAAAACAGGTAATTAAAGCACCTTGTAGAAAGCTATCCCTTCTAATAGAAAGGCCAACCCAAGAGGCGATAAAGTAGTAGGAGGGAATCACACCTAAGCACTCATAATGAATTAACGCCAACGGTAAAAAATTCACTCTTTACTAAAAAGATTGGGTCAAATAGCCAAAAGGTTGACAGACCCAGAGAAGAAGAGGTAACAGTAGCAGCAGGAAAGTAATTTCTCATTCTCCCTCAAAGTTTTCCTCTTATTATTATTTATGGGAGATTGACTATTGACCAGCTACTTCAGAAAAAATTAAACTGAGGAAATGAATTTTGCATTCTGGCCTGAAAGTGAGAAGTCTGTTGCCATTCTTGCAGGAAGAAGCCAAGCTAGGATCTGCCTCTGGCTCTCACCAGCTCTGCCCTTAATGCTGACACTTCTGCTATCGCATTACAGTGTTTTACCCCATCACCAACTCACAGTGCTTTGACATCAACATTTTTCTCCACTGAGTCAAAAATAGTAGTTTTGGTAAAATATGTGAGTGTGTCACACCAGAGTGTTATTCTTTAGAAATCTTGTTTTATATTTGTATGGTAAAAATATTCCTCATTGGAAACATTTATTAAGATATAAAATAAGATTCAAAGACCGTGAAAATCAGATTGAGACTGCAGTTCTCATAGAAATGTTGGAGTAACTCATTCAAAAAAAAGTCTTCAGAGTTTCAAGGGGATCAATGACATCCAAAGGGGTTGGGCCACATTAAATTTGCAAATAATGTTAGAAAGAGGTTAGTCTGTTAGGGACTGGGCAATAGTTGGGCCTTTCTGCCTAACCTAAGTATATGCTCTTGTATTATTTCTCTGTCCAGAAGATGCTCTGAATGTTTGTTGTTCTATGCTCCATTAAAGCACGAAAACAAGTCTTCTGTTCCAGGGTCAACCGCCTGTAGAGCTGGAAAGGATTTTTCTCCTGCGTTATTGTCTGTGTTGAGGTCAGGACAGATTAGAAGCATTGAAGACCACCTACTGATCAAGGCAGGGTATTGAGAATGTGAAAGAGCATGAGCTCTGGCGAATGCTGAGCATCGTTCCCCACATCGGTGTGATATTTCTTGATTAAATAGCAAGCATCACACTAGGTATTAAAGGTAAGCTGAGAAGGAATTGTCACCACTACTGTCTGACTTACAGGACTACCCAATACACTAATACTGAGACAGTTTGGAGGCATCTTGCCTCATCACTTCCCTAATATCACTGAGGCTTTGGAACTGATGATGTCCCAATCACTCCTGTTTCTTGCTCAACATGTGCAGGAAGGCACCAGAGAAACCAGTATTACAGTAATGTTCCCACTGTGTTGTGGACTGCATATCCAGGGAAAGATGTTTGCAGAATGCTGTGTATCACTTGCACATTTCCCAGCACACACAGAAAAGTGATTTAAAGCTCAGTAATGTTTCCTGTGTCTCAAGACCTATGCACATTGCCACTCACATGCAAACATAGAGCAAGGACTATATGCAGACTGCATACTTTAAAAAAAAAAAGTTCTGAAGTGTTACGTACAAGACATAGTGAAGCAATAAGAATTATTATTCCCCTTCTGACACACTCTGTTTAACCACATAAAGGGACAATCAACTATACCAATGTTATTTAGCTATATAACATTTCACTGCCCTAGGAAGTCTGTCTACTCAAAAGTAATTCCCAGACAGCTAGCTCTCCATCCATGATCCCTTCATTTGTGCTTCAGCACTTCAAAAAGCCAAAACTGCTCTGATGACTTATCTTAACATGCTAAATTCAGGCAGCTGGGAAATAGCCTAAGATAAAACTCCATGGTCCTATCTTGACATTTAAAAGAAAAGTTACGACCCAAAATTTACCCCAGCAATGCCTGCTGGCATTGCAACACAGAAAAGAACAAAGAGTTAATTCTGGGCTTTCTGTTGTTATACTAATTTCTTTCAGGTCTTTTCAGTTCTACAAGACCTAACTCTTTCTTATCAGTTGCAAAAATATCCCCAAAATTCTGTTGCTTAATGCCTGTTAGGATCCACTTTGAAATCTTCTATCACTTTTTTTTTCACCAGACTTTCTGTTTTCCAAGTTTAGATTTACCAGTCTCAAAGACTGAGAGCACATTTTCATGAAGAAATCAAGAGATACAAAACATAAAGGAAGCATAAAATATTCTGTAGTACTTTCACTAGTTTGTTTTGGTGTTTTTTTTTTTTAATCTAATACAAAGGCTTCTGAATCTATTCTGATCTTACAGGATTATCCAACACATACCAGTTTGAACAGGAAGCCCTTAATGTGCTGTCTCCAATGTCGATAGTCAAGGTGACAAAAGTCTTGCTTACTTTATTGTGCAGCAGTTGATACTAGTCAACGTAGGTATGAATTCTGTTGAACTGTAGTTCAAATTTAAGTGTTCCCAAACTCTTTTTGGTATACTAAATGGTACAGGCCTATAACTCTCATATAAAGTGATGTATTTAGAAAAAGAAGTAGTATTACTGCTAAGAACATGTGATATGCTCTTAAACCTAGTTAAATAAGCTAGAAACCATTTTCAGATCTTGAAAAATATAATTGGCAATCTCATCTCACGTAGTATGGTGAAATCTTAGAATCATCAGTAGAAACAAAGAACTATTTTACAATAAAACATTAGACTGCCTTCTGTTCTTTACAGCCCAGGTTTCTGGAGGAAAACACAGGAGTATCCCAGCTTTCCATTGCTGCACATACCACTTTGCGGTTTAAAAGCTGGAATATTGAGTAATATTTTAACAAACAAAATACTTCAGTATTTTCAAGTATATTCAGAAAACAACTCATTGTTTGATCAAAGACATTTTTTACACTGCCACAAAATGAAAGTTATCTGTGTGTATGTAAATAAAAACAATAGTGAATGCAGCACAATGGAAGAGCTATTTAACCTGTGAATTGCAAGGTTATTTTTGTAGCTGTGTCCTGTCTAACTAGTGCAGCAGATGATTTATGGTCTCCAGCAGAGCTTCATCATCATTGTTCTCACCTTTATTTCCATCATAGTTAATTAAAGGGAAGGTCATTGTCACCTTATGTTTTAAACCTTCTTAACATAATATATCACCCTGGATATGCTTTAATAAGGGGACCTGTGAAGGAATGCTGTTATAGGAAAAAAACACTTTACAGCATAATCCATCCTGTTAACAATTACACCTCAGATTTAAACATAATGAAAGTTAATAAGCAGACAGAATGAAGGCTACATCTTGATACTCATTCAAATCTTGATTAATTGGCTGTGTGATCTAATGGAATAAACAGTTGTATGCTTTTCTTGACTTCAGGCGTATGTATGAAGAGTGAGTTTCTAAAGGGAAGATCTTCCCTTGAAATAATTTTAGCATACAAAACACTGTGCCAGTGGGAAAGAATTAAAAAATAAAAAAAAAAGCAAAGCACATATTTTAAATATTACCAAAGAAACCTCTTTTGATGTTAGATGTACAAAATAAACCACCTTTAAGTTGAAGATTGGCTCAGACAGATTACAAAATATTCAGACAATGAGGACAATGGTTCTTAATACAGTTTCAGTAGGTGTTAGCATTTTTAAACCCCCTGAGGGAAAAATTCAAACTGACTTATAATTATCTACTAAAGAGAACCAACTCTCTAAAACACACACAGATCTAGGGGGAAAAAATCATTTAAATATATATTTAAATATTTACTCAAGAAGATCTCCAAAAATCTTCTATGCTTAATCTATATTAAGCATTTTTTTAAGCTATTATACAATCAGCCAAAATATGGGCGAAGCATATATGGATAATAGAGTTCCACAGCACTACTGTACTTAGTAGCCGCGGACAGTCATGAAAAACCTGAATGCTGGGCACTTTATGGCTTACCATGCTTATCTCCATGCTAGAAGACAAAGGTGATTTTTATTATAGTATTAGTGGACTGTAGTGTGAGCCCTAGAAGAGACAATATACAAAAGTATGGTCCTTGTCATTTGTATGTACAGTGCCTCCTGTCCTCATGTTATAAATACAGCAGTATTCAACTAGCCTATATGAAGACAACTTGCCTAGCTGGAGGCATATTTTTACCTCAGCCAACTGGCCTGTGCAGGTAAATTATGGACCACAGACCAATCTGTCTACGGATAGCTAAAAAATGGGATCCGGCGATGAAAGTCCTGTCCATCAGCTCAGCTAGAATCACTAATTTTGTCTTCCTTGCTCTAAACACTAAAATTTCTCCATCAGTGGAGAAAACAACTTCTTTATATGGGACCAAAACCATACCGATTCAGGACCTCCTCATTCTGGTTCCACTGCTTCCAGAGCTGCCTCCAGTGCTGGAGTACGCATCTCTGACATGTTAGTATGTTTTTAGATTGTGGCTCTAAGATTTGTCTTGTGCCGCAGTGGTTTGAGGAGTCATGAAGCACTTTCATGGTTGCCCTGAAAGAGAAATTTTTTTCAACCTCTTCTAATGACTTAGCTGGAGACATTGGGAGAAGAATGGCTAATAAACTGCCATTTGGACAACTTGCTCTTGACACCAGCAATACTTTTGAAAGTATACCTCTCCAGACCACAGAAATATGATATTAATACTCTCTGGAAACAACGTAAGTACATTATCTCCTTATTTGTCTTCACTTGTCTTCTGGCAGCATTAATAAAAGCCCTAGAGGCCTGAGATCCAGACCTGTGAGAACTTCCATGGAAAAGTCACAGACCAGGTAAAGACAGCATGAAAAAAGGTTGTCATACACTCAGTACCATGCTGAAAAAATTGTGGCACCTCAAGACAAACATATTAGCATACTCATGCAACAACAGAACTCATTCATGCACCTGCAGTACGTTGCTGTGTAATTGTGTGGAATGGTAGATTAAGTAACTCTGTACATTGCATTCAGCCACCACAGAAGTGGCCTTCATTCTTAGTACACTAATGTAAAACTTTTCTTGAACACCAACAATTAATTTTAGCTAATAGCATAAATAATATATTGCAACAATGTTCATCTTTTCAACACATCCTGTGCTTGTATCTAGACAGCACTTCAGGAACTCCAGACTCGGCATTCTGCTATAGAGCAGACAAAAAGCAGAGGAGGAAAGTGGGCAAGGATAGCAGGGAAGTGGGCAAGGATGAATAGAGGTCTTGTGCTTCCTAATAACCTAGCTGTTTGGCTTATTCTGCTGTAAAGTTCTCAGACATATTCATTAGAGCAGTTCATTTTGCCTCAGGACAGAAGTATTTCACAGAGCAAACCCTAAAACCAATATTATTACTTTAAATATCCAACTAGAGAAATGTAGCAAAGGACACCTCTCTTCATATTCATAAAATGAAGAACCATGGCCACAAAGCGTAATCTATACCAGTCTGAACATTTGGAAACCTGAAAGAATCACCAGATGTTTTGGTTCGTGTCCCAGGCCTTCTAATTGTATTCAGTTCTCCTATGTTATCGTACAAAATGAGAAGTTTAGGTAAAGAATATCCTTTGCATAATTGGTGTATTGCTTTAGCTCTTCCTGAGATGTGAGGACACCTCTTAAATTGTGAGGCCTTAATATTTCTCACTTGATACTACTATTACCAGTCTCAAACATTCAGATAAGAGTCAAACAAAAGAAAAAATCATGACCTCAATGCCAAAATCCCACTGAAAAAAAACCTGTATTTCTATTACACATCTGGCAAATCTTCTGACCTCCCATTAAGGAAGGTGTGTGCAAATTACTGGGCCAACCCTGCCAACAAAGATAAACCTGGCCCCTGCATTAGAAGCTCTTGCTGATTAACAGGTAGTATAGAATTTACAACTTCTTATCAAATCTCAGCTACTAGTTAACTAATTACTAGCCCCATGAAGCTTCTTTGCCCTTCATACATCCATCAAAGATGGATAGTTGATACAACCTTCACAGTTCCTACATGGCTTTGCACCCCTCCCTGAGAGCAATGTACTCGCTCCTCCTGTGCTTTTAGGGATTCTCCGTTATCCTCTTCTCCTCCCCAGGCTTGGCTTAGCATTAATGGGAAAGACAGAAAGGGCAACCTATACTTGCTTTTTACAATGACCTTCACTACCTGTCCATTCCAAGAAAACTGGGGAACTAGAGGTGTCGGGCAACCAGATGAAGGGTCTTTATAGGCATGGAGGCTGGCACTTCTCTCTTCTGATGCTGCTTGCCGCAGAGGCCAAAATCAAAATTATGCAACATGTCAGTTCTGATAGACTTCCTGTGAGGCGAGAGAGATGCTATGTTAGCAAACACAGAGAATCTTACTCAGAAGGACGGGCAGTTCTGCATAGCCATGTAAATCATTGTCTTCAGCTCATTTGAACTTTGCAGAGATGGATTTGTTCTGATGTGGTAAAAAAGAAGTCTCCTCTACAAGCAGTTTTGAACAAGGTTCACAAGGTTCGTTGTCTTCACACTTGACAAAATTTTAATACCTCCACTAATCTGCAATAACTGATCAACCATGACACTGATTACCCAGTAACAGCTCCAGCCCATCTTCACGATGACTCTTGAGTGGTTTCTCAACATGAGATTATGAAAATGAGATGTCTGAAAAGACAGACCTTGGGATCCCACTCATACAGCAGTTGACTTCTACTCAGGGGAGCAATCCCCTTAGTAGCATCACCTTTCTCTTGGCACCTGGCAATAAGCCCGTCTGCATTAGGAGGCTCTCCTTAGAAAGGAACAAGCAATCCAGAGTGTAGCAATGCAGTGACCTGAGCCTGCAGAGGCAGCTGTGGGACAGACAACAAGAGGTTTTCTTAGACCCTCTTCCAAATACCAGCGTAAAATCCAAGTCTCCTTTTTCTCATCCACAAATTAGACAATGACTAAATATTAGGTACCTCAAGGAAGAACTTCTGTTCAGGTGGTCATCATCAGGAAGAATGGGATAAAAAAACAAACTGCAAGAGAAGGTAAGTTCTAATGTACCCTAATTTACAGTGGAGGAAAGCATGAGCTTTTTGGCCTGAGGGACTTGGAGTCTTGACTTGACACTGGTATTTAAAGTGACAGATGATTACCCGGAGATGGAAATAATGTAACATTAAAATATTCCCCAAGACATACAGCATTTGATACCCTAGCTCAAGAAATCTAAATAATAATAATAATAATAATAATAATAATAATAATAATAATAATAATAATAATAATAGTAATGCAGACTGGCTTACAAGGCAGCCTGGTTAAAGAGTGGTTAAAAAAAAAGGGAAAAAAGCTAGTAAAATGACTCTATGTCTATGTCTAAGACCAAGATCTGGTCTTAATATCTAACAAAGTCATATAAAGATTGGGTAGAAATCAGTAAGGGGGCTCACGCGGGAACCAAAGTGGATGAACTTTACTTACTGACATGCCTACCTATCCCTGATATGAAAGATCTCATGATCAATACCATATCAGTAGCTGTATGTCAGTCTACAGAGACACAATCTAGTATTATATATACACCAATACATTCTCAATTAATATCCAAAAAAGCACCCTCACAACTCACAGATGACATTCACAGGTTGTAAACAAAGTTTTGCACCCCTAAAAAATATGGCAGTTTTCTTCGCCTACCCCCCCCTGCCCCCAAACCACACCTTTTTCTATTTCCTCCCAAGAGTTAGGAAATTCACACTGTTCAGAAGTACAGCCAGAGAGTTCTTCAACATGGACAAAATATCATCTGTCAAAAAGCGCCTACATTTTCTAGATTTTTATGGTTTAAAATGTGACAACAATGCCACCTACTAATAGTCTGAGGCTGTATTTACACGACTCTTTAAATTTCCCTGATTGTTAGGTTTCAGAAATCTAGCTGGTCTCACAGTTGCTTGCCAGTTCAGCATGCCCCTCTCCAATGTAAATTATTTGCTGGAGACAAAAAGTTAAATATTGTGAAACAAGTTCAATTTTCAGCGTTACACAATGGGGTTAGAGAATAGCTAGCAATATACATATATATTTCAAGCACTGTTTACTATTTATATCTTTATAAATCATGTATAGCATCCTGCTGTATTCATATTTTTACAGCATAAATTACATAGGTGACAAGTTGTGACAGTCATACAAGATCTGATTTTATGACATTTTTCCACTTGCTGCCTTTGGTATTAAAAAAAAATCAGGTTAACGTCATTCTGCTTCACGTTTATAGTTCCTATAGAATGACAGGGAGAAATTTCAGAGTAGGTTAGTCACATTGATATGCATTTGTTTTCCTACATAAGTGAGACTTCTTATATATAAAATCAGTAAATTTACTGCAATCCACATCTCACCAAGCTAGCACTGATTATACTAATTCATATAAAAATCCTGTACACTAAGAAATAGCTATGAATATTCTCTTCGGGATTTCTTAATTCACCTGCCTCTTTCAAAACTATTCCCGTTTCTCTAGTGAATCTGAAGAGAAACCACACCGAAAATATAATGGACTATTTCTGCTCCCCTCAAAGCGATCAGCATTGTGACTTTCCTTGGTGAGAGTAGGACTAGGTAAAACCTTTCTGACTGAATGTAATTTACAAACCAAGACTAATCAGTTAACACTTTCCTCTGACTTCCCCTACAAAATGTTAAAAAAAAAGTGCCTGGATGACAGAACTCCAAACACAAGTCAGATTTTCCTTTTTCTTAAATGAGGGAAACACCAAAAAATGCCATTAGTTGCCTTATACACTAGAAAACATACAATATTGCTTATGCTGCCAATACCTCTCGTACAACATGTAATAGCAAATACAGACACACACTAAAGAAACCACTGGTTTTTATTACTTACATTATGCCAAGCAACACACCCCGTAGACTTCTTCAAATTGTGGCAGGAAGTTAGAGAGAAAGTGATCACAGAATCATAGAACGGCTTGGGCTGGAAGGGACCATCCAAGGCCATCTAGTCCAACCCCCCTGCGGTGAGCAGGGACCCCTTCAACCAGATCAGGTTGCTCAGAGCCCCGTCC